>JAOEHY010015913.1:0-17113 GCA_025447955.1 Psilopsiagon aurifrons | reverse complement strand
TACTTCTGTGGGACTGATGTGCCAGGCCATCTGATCCACACAGTCCAGTAAATCCAATTGTCCCCTACCTCCACCTGTCTGGAGGCAGGGCCCCTCTAATAGTCATCACATGGGTCACTTATGTCTTGTTGACAGGGATTAGTCTTTATCACAGCAGCTGAAGTAAAATCAGCTCTTCCACCCACCTGGGAACCTGCTCACCAGAGACTGAAGCTGCAACTTTCATGGGGTGATCATCCTTGACCCTTGTTCTCCTCTTCAATTCACTCACTGGTTCCTCCAAAACTGAGGTAGGTTTTCCATCCCACTTCGTCCTGTCTTCTCCGTGATCCCGCAGGTAAAACCATATGGTGGCCCGTGGCTTATACCTGCTATATCTTCTCTCGAGCAGCAGGATGCCTTTTGTTAATAGCTGAGAAGCGTGTTGGCACATGTGAGGAGCTGGATAGGTCAGATAGATTGTCTCTCAATTGTTTGAGGTCCTGGGACACTTTTTCCACAGCTGAAATGATCGAAAGGGTGAGATTGGCTTCGGAGTCTCAGAGTTTATG
This sequence comes from Psilopsiagon aurifrons, assembly GCA_025447955.1. Classification (NCBI taxonomy): domain Eukaryota; kingdom Metazoa; phylum Chordata; class Aves; order Psittaciformes; family Psittacidae; genus Psilopsiagon; species Psilopsiagon aurifrons. Next base: position 16,562 of record JAOEHY010015913.1, on the reverse strand, counting down.
AATCATTTCGTCCACTGTTGGTGGTATTATGTCATTCCAGGTTACTGATGCCAATGAATGGGTACATGATGACAGTGCATTCTGTGTAAATTTCCGCCCCATAGGTCATGTACATTCGACTTCATCTGGATCTATGGGTACATCCCCGTTATTCAGCTCGATGTGATAGATCATCTCTACAATGGCTGATTCTCTCAGAGAATGGATGCCTTTCTCTAAAGTAGTCCACTTGTCTGACCAACTTATAACATCGTCCTTGTATGGAAACGTTTCTTTCACAGCTGCCAAGAGCCACTTCCAAAAGCTGAGGTACTGTTTCTCTCTTGCAATTGCTTTGTCAATTCCCCCTTCCCTAGCAAGTGATCCCAGCTGCTTGGCTTCCCTACCTTCTAGATCATGACCATCAGCCCCATTGTCCCAGCGTCGGAGCAACCAGGTGATGATAAAAACAGTTGAGGGGGCAGGGGGAGGGAGGGGGAGGAAGCTGGGAGCGTAAAAGAATGTCTCCTTCACGGGTTGACCACCGAAGGAAGAGAAAAAAAGATATGTAATTGCTAAGCACTTCTATTATATACCTCCCAAAGTATACAGCTGGTGACCACACTGGGAACACAAGCCAGATTAGTTTCATAATCAATGATTCTACTGTATTACAAGTCTTTACCATAAAGTACAATGAAGCAAGGACCCTAGCCCAAGCCCGCCATCTGATAAACACTAACACAGCAAATACCAGCTGTAAGGTACGAAGTACTGAAACTGTGAGATCAAGGACAACAACTTTGAGAGTCAGTAAATCAGCATTGTGAAGAGTGACTATTAATCCGAAACAATGAATGCTTATCACAAGTATGATTAGACACACTCTGGTCAGATCTTTTGTTATCTCAACCCTTCAAGCCCTAAGCTGGGCGCCAAAATAACTGTTGTGGTTTAGGCCCAGCTGGTAACTCAGTACCATGCAGCCATTCGCTCTCTCCCCACCCGTCCTCCCTCCACTCCCAGAGGGATGGGGAGGAGAATTGAAAGAATGTAACTCCCATGGGTTGAAGAACAGTCCAGTAACTAAGGTATAACACAAACCACTGCTGCTACCACCAATAATAATGATGAGGGAAGTAACAAGTAAAGAGAATACAACTGCTTACCACCTGCTGATCAATACCCAGCCCCACTGAGCAGTGAACTAACTCTTCTGGGTGACTGCCCCCAGTTTGTATAGTGGGCATGATGTGCTGTGGTATGGAATACCTCTTTGGTCAGTTTGGGTCAGGTGTCCTGTCTCTGCTTCCTCCCGGCTTCCCCTTCTCCCTGGCAGAGCATGAGGCTCAGAAAGTCCTTGGTCAGACTAAACACTACTGAGCAGCAGCTAAAAACATCGATGTTATCACTGCTGTTGCCAGGACAAAAATCGAAAACACAGCACTGCACCAGCTCCTAAGAAGGAGAAAAAATGACTGCTACTGCTGAACCCAGGACTCTTGGGTAGACAGTGGGTTGCTTACTATGCTCATATGCTTGTGTTTGGACAAATGATTATGAGTGCTACCATGTGTGTACAAAGTTAGAAGCTGGTTTTTCAAACACTGGTCTCAAACAGTTTTAAATGTACCATATAAGTAATGGCATCCTCACAAATGGTCAGTGATCAACACTGACTAATCCACCGTATCTACGTGCTAGTTGACCAGTAGGCAGAACCCATAATTGAAGCAGTTTTATTCTCTCCTTGCCTGCCTGTAAGGATTTATTCAATGGAGAGAAAATAAGTAGTCATCTTTACTTTGCAGTTCACTTCAACCACAGAATGCTTTCTAGTGCTTTGTTCAATCATATTTTAAAATACCCTAAAGGTAGGGCTACAACCCAAAATCCAAGCCTACCAGTGGGTGGCTACTCCACAGCCTATTAGTAATTGCTTAACTTTTTTATCTTCTAGATTTTCAAGACTTTCTTTTTGGAATTCTCTGAAGGCTTCATTTGTCCAAATTGTCCCCTTCTTTCATTTGTCACTGTAGTTGAATTATGTTACAATTTCTTTGCAGCGTAAGAGATTCTCAGCTGTGTATAGAAAACCTGATATTTAAATCAGAAAATATTAACTCACACCAAAATGTGTCTAAAAGGCTATGAAAATGTACATTGCTTTATGTGTCAACTGTTGATATAAGTGTCTAATTTCCCAGTCAAAGTGTCAGAAGCCCATATCAATCAATATTTCAGGTGTGTGGACAGTAGACTTTTCTCTAAAGATGGTGTTTCAAAAAATATTAAGTATTAAAAGGTTAAAAACTAAGAAAACAGTAGCAAAGAGAGAGAAAAAAGTTCTCCCATCAGGCCAATTGATTTTAGGGGCAGGGTCACTGAATGTAGCATTATTTCTCCTGGTCATGTTTCTTTCCTACCAGAGCTCCAAAGTAAGCTAACTGTGTAAGCAGGATTGAAATACACAACCCCCTTGTGACTGGAAGCAGTAAAGCATTCTCCACTTGCGGTTTCTTCAAATGAGCCTGCATGGAATATGTGTTTGAAAACAGTGAAACTCTTTATTAATCAAGTACTTCACTTGCCATGCCAGCATAGAGTTTCATTTATGTCAAAACTCCCTCAAAAAGGGTTTGGAGTAGTGTCTTGTACACAGCCGATCAACAGAAGAAATATTTTTGGAATTGTAAATACAATAATCGAGGCAGATATTTGCACCTTTCGGGAAGCTGCTGTAAAATCTTCGACCATAGGTTACAATTCCAACATTTTACTTTGGTTTCCTACTATATGGAAATAAGGAGATTATACAGCACTGCACCTAAAATGCAGCATCAGACAAGTTATCCTAATTATTGGAGGTTGTCTTTTGCTATCAATGTCTTGTTTTCATGCAAAATATGTTGCAATAAATGACATAGCACTCTAGATATCCCCATAAGAAGGAAGCTCGGATTTTGTTATATTCTCAATGTCAACTCAAGGGTCTAACCTGTTTGGTCCCCTTTGTGCAAATTCTCTTTAAAACGACGGGTAACTGCATAACTGATGAAAGCTATAAAAAGTTGTACTTTTTTGAAATAAGGACTCCTAACACTGTTGAGTTAGCAATCTCCATTCACAACATCCGCTTCCTAGAACAAAATCTCATGAAACATGTATGTGGGTGAATGGGATTTTACTGTTTTGTTTTTTTCCTTTGTGAATCTATGAGACAAACCCATGGGAGAAGCTGAAGAGGGCATAAGGAGAACACTGTGTCTTTCCAGCACAAAATACACAGAGCAAAAAGTCTGGAGAAGGAAGGATTTAATATCTCTGTAAACAAGATTTAATTTAAAAAATGCTTTACTTCATTGCCTCCTAGATATTTTCTTACAACTTTTCCTAATAACTTGAATTATCTTGCGCATTTGTCTGAGCACAAAGACTAGAAATGTTATCAGCCCTATTGATGCACAGCCCCAGGGGACTCTCAGAAGCATTGTCTTGCTGTTCAGCATCCACAAGGGAGTGCGGAGCTGCTGTGCCCCATGAGACATAAGGAGCCAAACTGTGATTCTGACAGTCACAAAAAGGCTGCTTTATATCTAAAAGACAGCGACAGTAGGACGTGTGTGTCAGCTAAGCCATGAAAGGCTGCTGCAAAAGTCTTGAGCACTGATCACCTGTGGGGAGCTCAGCTGCATGGAGATGGCAAGAGAGCAAAAGACTGCTCAGCGCTCCATAAACACACAGTTTTGTGGTGTCCTTCAGCATGTACTCTCTGGATATCTCATAGAACTGCCATGGCTTTTGCAAAATGCTGTTTATCTGGCATAACGACAGCAAAACCTTTCCCTATGTTATATATATTTACTTGCATGAAATGTTTTCTTTCTTTTCAGTGGCTTAAAAAGAAACCAGGTACTGCTCTTTCATTCACTAGAAAAGACCTGCTGATCCTCTGACAGGTACAGGAGAAGTTATTTTTCATCATGGCATGAATAGTTTGTTTTGTTTTACGAAAAAAGTACTTCACTCCAAAGCACAGCTAGGAATTATCATTCCTCTTATGCTTGTACAGGTGCACTTTCTGAATTAGACACACAGACTCCAGCGGGCTCCTAATGGAGTGATGACACTAACACTGCAACAATAGAAGGGGCCTCCAGGGATGCTGGCTGCGGAGCTGCAGCCCAGGTAGGAATGTGCTTTTTGAAGGGGTTGCATCTTAAAGCATTCTGCGAAGCTGACAACACTTTATGCCGCCTCTGCAGACTTCTAACTGCACAAATAAACACAAGTACAGTAAGCCATATCAGACTGTGGGATTTAAATCTCAGCAGCTTGCGTGGGAAGACCTTGCAAGAAGTCAGTTTTCAACACAGTTCACCTCAAGGTGTGTGCTGAGGCATCCAATCCATGATGTAAGTCTTCAGCTTATGTCCTGTATAACTGATTCTTTTGTTGTTTTCGTCTACCCATGTATATAGCTATTTATTTACTAAAAAAGAAATCTGGACTCTACACACAAACCGTGTGTGTGTTTATGCATGCATGCATCTGAACAGGGTCAAGTACAGCCATGTGAAAGAAGGAGTCATGGCAAAACTGTTTATTGCTATGTGAGAATGAAAGAGCCGAAGTATAAATAGTTGTGTGAGTGGCAGGGGCAATGAAGCCTGGTTTCCTGTAGAGTTAATGCCGAAGGCTGAGATCCCATGCGGATTCACTGGTGTCTAGCAAATGCTGAGGATAACATTGGGTTGTGTGAATGGGATCAATACAGTCTCTCTCTTCTACTTAGAAGCTTATTTTAACAAAACTTTCAGGAACTGGAAAGCTTAGAGAAAAGAGCCCCTCTGATGAATTCGTACAGCTACTGCATTCAAATGTTAGGAGGATCCTAGCAGCAGCAATACAACATAGGCCTCATTTGTTTAGGAAACCAAAATGATTTCATATCTAATTTAATATCACAAAAAAATGAAAGTAATAATGAAGGTGAAAGTCCCTGTCAGAGTGTCTGAAACTTCACTGTTAGTTGCTGATCCAGATGTCTGGGACTCGTTTTGTTCATTGTTTCTACTTATATTGCTGTAGAATTGGAGGCCATGGCTTGTGCTCAGGCTGACTGCCACACCAAAATGCTTCTGAAACATTGGTTATTAATCATGTCTTCATCCCATTCAGAAGCCTGGTTAACAAGTTACATCTAATTCAGTGTAACTGTGTAACCCATTGACCTGAATAGAGCCACCAATGTGCTTGAACTGCATACTTAATGAATAATTTGCAGAACTGAAGACTCAAATAGAAAGAAAATATGCACTAAAAGCATGTGGATCGTATCCATTCCAGGGTCAGAGATACTGTACAGGAAAATTTGGAGGTCGGTCAGGTTCCCCAGTGAAAACAAAGATTCATACTTTTGGGATGAATCTTCTCATGGTGATTTTTATTTTTGCAGAACACCCTGTACGTTTAAAAGCGTGGGAAAAAAAAGCCATCTACCACATATTTCTGATATAGATTCCAGACAGGCGGATGAAAGCTGCCATTTAGTGGCATGCCCATGTTCAAGTATTGTTTCCCAGATCTTTGTTCTTTTGGGGGACATTTTGCAGAGCATCAGTTACTGATCAGTTACTTGATCAGTAAAGATCAAGTTTTAAAATACTGCAGGACATGCCTCAGTTCCCTTTTCTGCATTGCATTTCCACTGAAAATTGAGGCTGGAGAACATCAATCATACAGAATGACAACATGTACTTAATTTTAATCACAGCAACCTGTTTAGCACTAAGCATCACTGGCTGTGCTGTTGTGTTGCATGGCACTGAGGTATCTTCATGCAGAGTAGAGGTAGCAAGGGGCAGGTGTATGTGGGAGTTTACTGGTCCCCAGTGAGATTTCACTCAAAGTAATATCAAGTAAATATCTTCATTCCTTGTTGAAAAACTCCTTGGGTAAGAGCTTTTTCTCCCATATGTATCTGTCTAGTTTGTTCATTTTTCTCTCTTTTCTTAATCCTTAATGTCCCCAGTTGCTGCAGAGAAGATAATTTTACTCATATGGGTAAACGTAATTAGAATGACATGTTGAAAGCGTGATTTGAGAGGAAGTTGCTCGCAGTAGTTTGTGGAAGAATGATTTGAAAGGCTGAAAAGATTTACTACTAATCAGCACAGTTCAGTAGGTCACTGAAGTGCTGCTTTGCTTGTCTCACCTGATAATCAGATGTCTGCAGCTTGCTTTTTCATGACAGTTAAATGTTTTGATTTGAAACATGCAGCAGATCTTATTGCTAACAGCGTATGACTGTTTTCGAGATAGTGCTAACACAGTGACACGAAAGAGACTGTTTTAGAGCTAGCCAGCATTTTGGCCAATAATGGCACCATTTCATGGAGCGCTCATGAGCATCTCTCTTAGAATAGTCTGCATTCCTGGAGATCAAATGACAACATAGGATCTTCAGTCTACGTCTTCTCTGAGACACAGTGTTACCCATTCCTCATTGTGTTGCACAGCCACCTTAGAGCAAACTATCATGGGAATACAAAGCAGCAAGTGATCACCAGAATTAATGCTGCTATTCAGTAGGCTGTAAAATTGGTTTAGCTACTTCTGCTATGATGGCAAGGGAATTTAAATGTCATCCCATGGAAGCCCAGATATACATTTTGAAAGAAAGCAGCATTATATCTCTGCTTTTCTGAGCCTGGTTCAGTCCAAAAGTAGCAAGGATAATTCTTGTGTGTGTGTGACACCTCCATTGAAGACCTATACAAGATGTTCCATGAGGTGTTGTTAGCACCCTTGTGTTCCTTATATGTTCCTCATTTAAAACATCTGAAAGTCACTTATATGGATCTGCATTTCTTGCTTTTAGTTGTGTTCTGTCAATGCTCATAACTAACAGAAATCTCAATCATGCTCTTTAGTCTCAATTATGTCAACAGTTGTGTCATTGGAGCTTCAAGGGCAGATTTCATTTTGGAGATTCATAGTTACAATGGCTCTCCAGAAACATTTTGAGATGAACAACTATTTGCTATAAAAGCCATATTTGGCACTCTGCCTGTGCTTTTTTACAGGGACAGATGTACAATGTTAGGGTTATGCTTATATTCCTAATGGCCATAAATCCCCAAGAAGAATATTCTGATATAATGGAAACACTTCAAATTTCATGGAATATGAAATCTATAAAACATATACATATATGTATATACACATTCAGAGAGATTAATGCAATTTCACCAACAGTCAACCCTAATATGCAAATAATGGAACACATATAAAGTAGACCTCTTGATTCTTGGAACATTCTTGTGAATATATGTTAAGTTTAGGTATTTTTTATAAGAATCTATAGGAGCAAATTTCCTCCGGCACAAATTCAGTCTATTTTTAGTAGCACAGTTGAAGAATTTCCTGCAGTTGAAAAGGACCTAAAGGTTTTAGAATACGAGTTTGAGGGCTTATGTGTAAGTTATTCAAAAGTGTCTGGGCGATTCTGGATTATAGATTCCTTAAAAGTCATTGGGAATTTTGTTCCTAAAATGTTTTTGCACTTTAAAAAATTCTGTCATAAATTTCTATGTTTAAAATTAAGCTGTAAATGTATACTTTGCAAAAATGTGATTATGACATCCACATTTGTTTTCTCTTGAATCTACTTACTGAATGTGTTTAAAGATGTCTTTTTAAACTGCTGGTCCTGGAAGCACATGCAGAAAACTGAAAATCGGCAAGTTTGCTTTATCTCAGTCGCTACTAAAAAATTGCATATATTAGAACATACTGTCTCTGTTGATACAGTAAAGTATGGTAGTCTCAACATAGGATCCATACAGAATGGCTTCCATATTTCTGTATTAGGTACAGCAATGGAGAGATACGATAGAGGTCAGAGAGAAGAACTGTAACAGAAGAACCACTTATGAAGCCAAAATCTTAAACCAGACAAAAGTGTTCTTTTCACATATTAATATAATTAACCACCAGTTTCAATGCCCAAAGAAGCCGTGAATGCTCCATCCCTGGTGGTGTTCAAGACCAGGTTGGGCAGAGCCTTGGGTGACATGGTTTAGTGTGAGGCGTCCCTAATTATGGCAGGGGGGCGCGGAACTTGATGATCTAGAGGTGCTTTCCAACCCTAACTAGTCTATGATTCTATGATTCTATGACATTACAGGCGTAACGGAACTCAGAAAGGGATTAGAGCATTATGGAAGATTGGTTTACTGGTGGCAGCTACACACATGTAAACATCTAGATTTTGGTGCCCATTAAGATCCAGAGATATGGACACTTTCTGGAAGCCTGGAAAAGCAATGGTGGAGGTGAATGACTTATACAAGTAAGCTTTCATTCTGTACTAGTAAGCAGAGTGGAGAGATTAGGTGCAATATGGTAGTCTTTAAGTGAACTGTTGCATAGATATGTAGCACAAGTGAAGTGTGAACTGTTTCCATGCAGTTCTGATTCATGAATACTGACAAAGGTAGGGGCTATTTAGGTATCTAATATTACTGATTTCTGCAAGAGCAGAAATGTTGGCACGTTGTCTTCTTCAGGAACTCCTGGTCCATGGGAACATGCAGAAGTATTTTGAGATTTCTACAAAAAGCAGGATGTGTTCCTAAGGTTCACTGTAGTACAACTGTCTTGTTCCAAGATCTTTGAGGCTTTTTGGAGTTACAAAACAGGTTTGGAAAACTCCTGTATAAGGACAGTGTGACTCAGAGGAAACTTACCCTTCTGTTTGGCAGGTTATGTTTTTAAATTAAATTCTCCAGTTGACAGCTCAACAACCTTCCATCGAAAATGTTTCCTCAGAAAGAAAGTGTTTCCTGAAGCTACAGACTAAAAGAAGCCCAAACAAAACCCCAAAACTTTTTGACCCATTTTCCTAAATGCTGTGTCGCTTGACCAGATACCATGTTCATGTTTGTGGGAGACCCATCTTTTCATTGCATTAATGGTGTTTCAGCTATTGCTTACTATGCAGTATTTTGGGCTCAAAGGAGAAGGAAATGTTAGATTTCCAATGCAATACACAATCATACATTTAATTATTAGATAAGATCTTTATGAGCCCTCACTCAGTTTGGATTACTATGTAGCAGTCTGGACAGGTGCATATATACATTTGCTGTGATTGTACAGTGATCCCAAAGCCTCTGAATATATTGGACTTACTGTCTACCTGCTGAATAGAGGTCAAGCCCATATAAGATATGTCAGACATGTTCCTGTTATGTCACAGGTGCAGAATGATTATGCTGCACACACAGTAAGCTCAGCCTACCTGGGCTGCATTGACCTCACTGCCTCTGCATGTGTGGACCTGACCTGAAAATCTGCCAGGGAATTTGAGCTGTCAGTTTCCTACTGGGCTGACCAGTTAGCCATTTAAAACCAGGACAAATGTATGAAACTCACATTCACCCTAGACAGAACAGCAGGAAAACAGAGATTATGGTTGGCCTCATGTTCTGACATTTCTGAAGCAGTCATGGCAGTCATCTTATTTCTTTCACCTAGTAACCTTCTTTGAAGTAAGTAGCATTTTCAGTTAACACACGGCTTGCTAAGGCATAGTGCCTAGATGTTGAAATTGGTATTAGGGACACCTCAATTTTATTTTTCAGTTGGGAAATTACAGCTTTTCTCTTCACCTCTCAGGCTTCTAATGAAGCTTATTTGGTATTTATAAAGTGCTGGTCATGAAATTAGCAAAACAAAGTTCAAAGTCATCAGCACTGGCCAAAAGATACCTTAGAGAAGCAGTTTGTAGTTGTCTATTGTAACTTTGAGAAGCACAGGAAGATCCATGCTACTGTATTTCGTGCCTCAGTAGCTGGGGCACAACAATAACCTCTGTGATCCTATTCTTAACTCTTGAAACAAATTTCCTGGCTATAGTGTTGGGACTGAAAATAAGAAGAAACTCATACTTTTGGCCCCAGTGAAGTAAAGAAGGTTGTAACAGAATGCTTTCAAGTGAAGAACTCTGATGTCACTTTCACCACTTCCTAGATGAGTTGGAACAGTCTTCTGTCCAAGGACCATGAGGTTTGCTGACCATAATTCCCTTTTTCCAGAGACTTTGAGATTCTCCATCTTAGCAGCTTGCCCAGGTGGTAAAAGCTTGATGATTCCTCTCTGAAGCACTAGGACCATATTAAGTCAACCTTGATTTCCTTAATGGACATTCTCTAACTTGAAGGAATTAATTCTGTGCTGTTGTGAAAGGAAGGTTGCTTTTCTAGTCATTTGTGCAATTGTTGAAATTGTCAGCTACTCCCATGTATAAGCTGTACTATGCTTTAGTGCATATGTAATCTACACTGCAGTGGTTTTCATTGAGAAGATGGAAATAACAGGGGATGTTAGATTTTCTCCTTGGTTTGAGAATGGTAGGCAGTTTTGTTTTTTTGTTTGGTTTTTTTTTTTTTCTACTAAACTCTATATTTGATTTATGTATTCCTATTTCTGCATATCCAGACACAGATCTTATGAATGGATATACAGAAGGTAGGTGCACTCCGCATGTTTCTCCTTCCAGGCAAAAGATTTCCTTCCCAATTCTCAGTCATACCCAAACAGAATTCAAGTTTTGCCTGTGAAGTACATCTGCATGGAATTTTAGGTGCGTAATCTGCCTGGCATTCAGTCATCTTATTTCTTAAAGCACTTGGCTTTTAATGTTTTGGCTCAGAAGGAGGGATTTTGATCCCTCCACATTTTATAACAGACTTCAAATATGGTCTTGGGAAAATTAAAATGTTATCCATATTTGGAAGAAAGTTGTCAGTCTTAGAGCATGTTCTAGATGGTTGCTTTGCAATATCCATGGAAAAGAGCTAGGGGTAGCTCATTTTATAGTTAAAGTCAAAAATGTGGGTTTTTTTTGGAATATGAACAGCCCACTGAAAACACGATCAGATACTCCCTTCAGTGATAAAATTTAGTTTATTTCTCATTGCCTAACACCAGGCATTTAGATAATAATGGCTGTCTTACAGGAAACTAGTTGCATGGATTAAACTTAGACTGAAAATTGTTAATAGGAAACCAGCATAATTTAATACCATACATGGTGCATTTGTGTTATCTTGAATATCCCAAGTTATGAAAAAAACCCACAATTTTTGAATGCTTTCTTGTAAATAGAATTTATTTGTAACAATTCTCAGCTGCTTAACTGAGTTTGCAATAATAATTAAAACATGACCACTTTTATTTATGCAGATATGGAAGTAATGTAGTCCAAGACATAAGTGGTTTGATTGACTGCCTGGGTCCACCTATCACAGAAAGTTCCTTTTGAATTGGGGTGTTAGCACAAAAAAATTTAAAGTGTTCATCTGAATTATCTGTAAGAAGAAACAGTATGGTTGAATGTTAGAATCCATTTGAACACATCAGCTTCTGATAAAGCTTGTTGTGTCATGGTACCTGTATGAATTGCAAGATTCACTTCTGGTTTTCCCCATTTTTATTGATATTTGGTGATTTACCAGATTCTACTTATGCAACAAGTAATTCTTTGTTGCCTTCTTTCTTTCTCAAGTATAAACAAATGCCTCCTGTAGTGCAGAGCTCCCAGCTGCATAGATTTTTAGGTGACTTTATTCATAGAAATTGTTGAATACCAATTATTACATTTAGATTTCTTACTACAAAAAATACACTTTATAGCTGAGTTTTAGATCAGAAATAGTCTTTACTAAATTTGTACTTAAAATGATGCTTTTTTCTTAACATATGTTTATAGACTAGAACTATATAAGCCATAAACTGATAAGATGAATAGTTTAGTAACAATATAGTTTTATTGTGGAACAAATTGAAGTTGTTATCCTTATGGCGGCTTAAATAACACACTCTAGGAGTAGTGCCTTTTAAGCTGTTTGTCGATTTTAGTGTTTGTACTGTGCCCATCAGAACAGTGTAAAAAGTGTCTCCAGGGTATATAAGTGCCTAGAAGCATTTAAGATCCAAACTCAGGAAATGAAAGACCAAACTCCCCCACTGTGATGGAGCCACTTATTTTGGTATGATTTTCTCCAGAAACTACCTGCAATGTGAATAATAAGCCTATGAAAATCAAGGTATTGACACTTCTCAAATATGCTGCAGAAGAGATTTATTTTGTATTTTTAAAAGGACCGGTGTGGTCTGACTGTCCCTTGGACCTGGCAGCCTGATGGAAGCAAAGTAGAGGCTCACACAGGGTAGCAGAGATAGCACCATCCAGAAAGAAGTTCTGACTGATGGGGTGAATTCCTGTGCTAGTATTCAACTTTTCTCCTCTAGAAGATTGGCTCATCCTGCATATTCTGAAAACTGAAGTATTTATCATAGAGGCCAGCAGCAATATTTTTAAGGTGAGAAGCAATGGAAATTTCATGGGGTTATTATTCTGCATTCATATTCAGCCAATAATAAATATGAACTATTCATCATATGAAACAAATTTAATAATGCTTCTCCACCTTCTTTCATTACAGCCAATAATTAAGAACTTCCATCATTCAGCATTAGTCATTACTGAGTGATCAACACTTACTACTGTCTTATAGTATTTACTTAGTTTTGGTAAACATCAAGTTTCATAAATTTCATACAGTTTCATCTTAGATGAATCTGGCACAAAGTAATGCAACAAATAAAATCTGGGCTTTCATAAGCTGTGGATGTTGCATCCAAAGCTTCTCATTATACCTGGCAGTAACTTGGAGTAACATAACCTAGGAAAACTTTGTTGTAGCATTAGGCAAGCTCAGAAATAGTTTGTGGTGGGATGGTTTAGGACTGTTGTCTGAGTGAGAGCAGAAAATGCATGAATCTCTTATGGGGTGGACAAAACAAAAGATAATAAATGCACAATCTTACTTTTAAGATCAAGCTAGAAAAACATTACATGTATAATAAGCATTAAAAAAAAAACAAAAACAGTAAATTTTATCTTTTTTGACATAATCCACTCCTGTTACATTTACTTGTTCTTCATGTCACTATTAAAGCAATTCAACACTGACTGTGAAAATGTTTTAAGAACACTGGCTTGTTCTTGAAAGCTTCTTCTCACTATGAAACACCTTGAATAATTTTAAGATCCTATTTTTTTTTAAAAGCCAAAATATTACCATATACTTGTCTATACTTTTAACATTTACCATTTCTAAAAAATATTTATACAGACATTGCAATGCAATCTCCTTATTGTATTTCATGCCTCATGTGAAGGAACTCTTTTGTTAATGTCTTCATCTTGTTTCTGGGATGCATGATGTTATTGCTGTTTTCTGAACACTTTATTACTGACCATTCTTTTTGTTGGAGTTTAGCCCATCCATCTCACTACTCTGGACACTCTAACAGGAGGTGCTTGTGGTACACAAGCAACAGGAGTATATAGGCATGTGTTTATTTAAAAATGTAGACACATCATATCAGCAAGTCATGCACTCCAAAGTGCTTAACGAGTGTGTACACTGGAACATCATGGTATGATTTATTATTGTGGTATGATTCAATGAATTACCTAATGACTTAGAGACAGAGGCAGAGGCTGCAGTCCTTAACCAAAAAACCTGCAATTTGATTAATGGAAGTCTTTCTCAGTCTGGGACCATTGCATTTTTACCTGGAAAAACAGTAAACAGAAGCATTTCATTGGTTTCAACCTTTGTATTCATCAGAGAGAGGGATAACTGGATGTCTATTCCTTTTTTAAACCTTCAGCAAGACAAGGTATCAGATCATAAAAGCTCTTTAGTCACTACCTAGAGGGGAAAAAGATTCAAGCACTTTAGACAGTGAGCTTAATTCTGGTTTTACTCTCATATAACCCTGCTTTAAGAAAATGAATATTTGAATCTGAGTTTTTCTCTTGTAAAGAGCACAGAACTCAAGAATGGTTGAAACATAGAGCATACATTTTATATATTTCCTCTAAAAATAAGATTTAAAACAATGGATTGAAATGCAGTAAAATCACTGTGAAAGTCTTGTTAACAGAGCAATATTTCCCTCTAGTGGTCATCCAAAAGCAATTAACTTTCCTAGGATTATATCCCGGAATGAAGAGTAAAATGTGTAGTTTTCCAAGTGAGCGAGCAGTTAGTCTTGCTTGCTCACTTTTGCAGACAACCCAGACGAAGAGGTCAGGAGCTCTGCTGGACTCTCATTCATCCAGTCCTTGCCGCTCTCTACGGCTAGTGAAACCTGTGGGTGCTGTCACTCAGGCTGTGGCCCAGTGGGAGCAGGACACCTGGAAAACTGATGGGCAGTTGTAGAAGATGTGAGCTATTGCTAGATGGAGATGTGTGTCATTTGCACAGTAATGAAAGCACTGCCCTCTGTAACTTCTGTATGTGTTTAGTATCTTTTTTTAATTCAAGATATACGTTTTTTTTAAAGAAAGTTCATATTTGAAACCATAATAATTTTTTTTTTTTTTTTTTTTTTTTTGCTGTGGTTCAAGTTATTGAGGAGAAACCATACTGCTTTGAAACATTTATAAACAGAAATATGCAGCATGCACTGGAAGGGGCAGAGAAGGGCATAATCGTATTATAAGAAGCATTCAGGAGACAGAGGAAGTTGAAAACCAAAATAGACACCTTGAAGTCACAGGTCACGCAATGAAGCCATCTCAGCCTAACACAGCCATGGTGGAAATAGCAGCAAACTCTAATTGTGATGAGTCCATATGGAACATTTTAGAGGTGTTAAGTTCCTAATTAGAGATATTCAGGCTGCAGCATGTTGTGGTGCACAGATGTACAGCTGCTCAGAGCAAAATTGAAGCTAGGTAATGTGGGCTGTCACGATAAAAACTAGAGTTGATTGAAAACATTTACAAATACCAGACAGCCAGGTCAAGGAGGGGCTGTGCCAAAGTAGGAAGGTTTCTTATGTACTTTTAACTTTTTTCCCTTTAGTCCTCCATTTCGTTTAGACAACTGTTGCACTTCTGAACCTCAGGCCCTCAATAGCATTCAGAATGGTGAGTTTTATTCATTATATTCACAGTAAGTACAGTTTCTAATTTTATGCTGAGAAGATTTTGAGTGGAAATCAGATGTGTCAATTTCTGACAATTTTTATTCCTGAAAGAACAGGAAATGGTTGGAAAGAGAGTGGAAGAATGTTCATGTTAGCAAAGATGCAGATAAATGTTTACACATTCCTGTTCTGATGGGGAGAGGAAGAGCAGGGTAGAGGTTAAAGGAATAGAGAAGCACAGAGGAGGAGGAGGAAGGAGGTGAAAAGAGACTGTAGATGACTGTAGAAAAAGTAGAGAAATGTCTCAATCTTTAATATCTTCAGATTTGTAATGAATCTACAATATTTGGAAAATGTGCTATGCCAAGGTTTTAGTAAAGAATTTAAGAGCTTTTCAGTCCCTCCAAAATTGATTTGCAAACACACCTCCAGCTAATAAGGTACACTCAGCAGATGTGAGCAAAGGCTGAACATATATAACATGACATGATGAAAGGAGAAATCACAAATACATTTTATAAGGCATAGTTTAACAAATATTTTTTCAGTCTTTTGTCTATTTATGAATTTAGAGTTAGACAAGAATTAACAAGTTAGACTGCACTCCACCTCTTTGTTGTAGACTTTGGCACTCAAAATAATACGACTGGTCATGTGGCTGGAGAAGTTAGGCAATATTTAATCAAACTGAATCCTTCCTGGGAAGAAACATAAGTTACATTGCTTGAAGAATTGAAAATTAAACTTGATGAATTACTTCTTAAATATCTGCAGTTCTCAAACAGACAGTTCCAAGCCTCAAAAGCTGGTTCCAGGTCTTCTAGGAGAGTTGGTTTAGCCAGTTCCAGAGCTTAGCCAGGTGGGGCCTCTGTGAAGTTCAGTAGACCTACACTTCACTGGGGTTTGGGTGGATTTTGTCAGGACATAAACATATAATGTATATGCAATCTGTCATGGGAGAGAGCAGATAACCATATGATTTTGTGACTCAGTGATGCATGCTGACATTTTTACACACTTTCTCTTAGCTGCTGTAATTAAAAGCTACTTTCTGTTAAATGCTGCTATACACTTGTTTCATAGACCATTGGCTAGTCTCAGGCTCCTAAACTGTTATTTCTCTGTCTATTCCTCTTACTCAAATATAAGACCCCATAAATCTGTCAGTATTAATGCAGTCAGAACTTGTCACACTTAGAGCTGCATGTGCTTTTCCATATTTTCAAGCAGCCCAACGATGAGGCACTAGGCTGAGGTTATGAGTTTAACCATTCATCGTCTTGACAAGCACTGATACATACCTGGCCCACTCGCTGCACTGGGAAATACACTGTATTTTTTGATCATGGTCCATAAAGCAAGGATTTGTTTAGACACTGTCCGCAAAGACAGTGTTTGTGGTCTGAGGTTGTTAGTTCTCAGAGATATGCCTCAGTCTTTGTACTCCCAGTACCTAGAAATCTAGAAGTACTGGGAACCCTAGAATGTAACCTCTCCTCTCCTCTCCTCTCCTCTCCTCTCCTCTCCTCTCCTCTCCTCTCCTCTCCTCTCCTCTCCTCTCCTCT
>JAOEHY010015911.1:0-10160 GCA_025447955.1 Psilopsiagon aurifrons | reverse complement strand
GGAGCCTCTTGCCACAGAGCAAACCACAAGTTGCAAAAAACAGGAGGGACTCCATTATCTTGCTGCTTGGGACCTTTGTGGACACTTCATGAACTGCAGCCAGTCACTGCGCTGTTGCTGGCACTCGCCTAAGGGAGTTAACCAATCACATGTCACCGAATGTTCTAGTGCTCTGTAACTTTTCTATAAAAGGGACGCCTGTGCACAATAAACTGTTCAGCGTTTGATCACATTGATCAGTGTTGCGTTGTTCCATATCCCCCGCCACTTCATGTGCTTAAAGAGCCTCTCTCTCTATCTAAGTAAATTTTAATATAAAATGAAATGTAGGAGGTCAGTTTGTGCAGCAGGCTGATATCAGTATTATGTGATTTTCTGTGTTTATTGCAATTTCCTAGCTATGGTGTGTTGACATTTTTATTGATGTATCCACATTTCTAGACAGCTAGCTCTCTGGTATAACATTTCACAGAATGTCCTACATCATCTAGTGTGGGAAGTTTGTACAGCTCCAACTTACACTGTCTCTCAACTATCTTACTTTTTGTCTTTGATCCATTATTGGAGCTCTCTCATTTGACAGTATTAAGCTATTTCCTTAGGCACAGGATGTCTTTTTTCCAGACTTGGTCCTCAGAGATCTCGGCAACAAATTTGGGTTTAATACACTTCCATCTTCATTGCAATTTTAATGGAAGCAGCTGTTACCCCTTCTTTAACAGTTTACTGTCTGTCAGGCAGCCTGAGGGACCCACCATATGACATCCGTACTTGGTTCTAAATATGCATCTGCGCAACATGTTTTCTTGGGGCCAGAGAACAGCAAAGGGACTCTCACTTCCTTTTGCACAACTGTGTTCTCACCTCATGACTGGAAAACTTTATTTATTTCCTGTAGTTATAATTAGCAACTTTTCATCTTTTCAATAGAGGGGTTTATCTACTTTGAGTACATTCTGAAAATGTACTACAGATCCATTGACTGTTTTACTAGACATAAACATCAACATTGCAAAATGCAAATCTGTTACCCCATAAATCTTATTTGAGCTTAATACAGAAAATTTAGGGATTTTGGTTAGGAATTTTGATTAAAGAGAATGGGGGAGCCTACAAAGGTGTCCAGTGACGCTTAACTATAATATTGATAGAAGTAGGCTCAGAAAGATGTGTGTAAAATGGCAACATTTTGCAGAGCAGAACAGAACAGTAAGATTAAGCATGATAGTGAACATGTCAGACATAAATATCGAAATGTCAAAAAACCAAAAGAGAATTCTCTTGCATGATTGGGACAAAAAAGATAGCAATGATACAGAAACTTGTTATTACATTCTTAGTTTCCTGAATTACATGAGGGCATGCTATGACAGATTGAATGGTCATAGTAATGGAATGAAGAGTAAAAGTCAGAGAACAGTCTTCTACAAGGAAAGAAAAAAAAAATGACAAAAAAAGAAAAGAAGAAAAAGAAACAAAAAAGAAAGTGAAAGTCTGAAATAATAGTGTTTGTCAGAGAAAAGATAATTCTTAATAGATGTGATATGTATCATTACTTGCTAAGCTGAACAGTGAGTTTATATTTAAATGGCTGTCTCAAGCTTTTGCAACACACTCAGTTCTGTACAGTGCAAAAAATAGAAAATATTTTAAAAAGGGAAGGAAAAAGATTTTTAATTTACTGAACATCTTAATAGAAAAATAGTAGATTTAACAAATTAATGCTATACTAGCTTATTTTAAATGCCCTTTAGTGCTTTTTTTGGGAAAATGCTTAATTATAGAATGCTCATATTAGATACTGGAGGTGAAACTGAACAAAATTATTATCACCCCTCATCCAATCACTACAATTCCTGATGAAGAGTGCCTCTCTGGCATCCTTGTAGGCCCCCTTCAGATACCAGAAGGCTGCTATAAGGTCTCCATGGAGCCTTTTCTTCTCCATGCTGCATAGCCCTTATTTTCTCAGCCTGCTTTCATATGGGAGGTGCTCCAGCTCCCTTATCATCCTTGTGGACATCTTCTGGACTTGTTCCAACAGTTCTAGACTGATTAAAAAGATATATTGAGCTGTAGCACAGGTGAAGCCCTGATCAAGGAAAAGTGTAGAACTATTGTTCTATATTCATGACCAAAGCCAGATGTTTACATAGAATGACTGGTATCAGAGATCAGTAAAAAGTGGTTAGAGCATACACCTATTGTTTCTTAAGATCTGAGCCCCCTCCTGCATGCTGCTTATTTTCAAGAGCTTAGTAGAAATCCCTTGTGATTTCTGAGACCCTGAAGCAACAGAGCAGGTGTTACCCTCCTTTTGAAAGCTGATCAAGCAATGCTAGATAATGTAAACAATGCCAAGTCAAAAAAAAGTAAATCCTGGCACACACAAGTTTTTTAAGATAGCTAAAACCCAACCAACCAATCATCCTCAGAAGAAAACCAAACCAAACCAAAAGACCTGTAAAAGTACTAAAAGGTTTCTTTTAGTCTAAAAACTGCTCTAACTGAATGGACAAAAAGTCCTACCTAAACTGTTGCGAATTGGGTGATTGGAAGAGAACCTCAAGATACGTTATTCCACAGGCATTCTGCATTGGAGGAGTGATGTGGAGCACTACTTGATTAAGAATAGATTTTCAAACATAGAAAATATTTTTACGTATGCTTAGAAGTCGAGATAAATCCTATTCTAGTAATAAAGCATACGATCCCATCACTCATTTTATTACTGGGACCCTTCTCTCTATGCCATTGATCTCTTTTACTCTGAACAGCGAGCAGTTGGTTGCACTGCTAGAATTAGCATATCCTACTGTGCCACAATATGAAAGGCCTTTCATCACCTTATTCTAACACTACAACTAGAAGACAGTCATAAAAAAAAAAAAAAAGTCAGCAGATTTATGAAAAGGGCCTGCTAGATTAAGATTGTTCTATCTCCTGAGGAGTATAGTTTCATGTCTTGGTCTGGAGTCACATCTTAGGACCACCACATAATCATTTATGCCTGAATATATTCCAAAATGGTTATTTCATTTGGTTCAACAAAAGTACGCTTCTTCAAAAGAATCTTCAAACGATAGGTTACATGTTTCATAAATATATCAGATATGGGTTTTTTTTTCAAGACAGGGACCTATAATTCTTGGTATCTGTAGACATAAGGGATAAATCAGATGCTATGTACTCCCCAACACTTTTTTTACAAAGAATAAACAAAAAAAATGAAATTTCATAGCATTATATGAAGTGGATTTATAGCATGACTTGAAAAGAAGTAAAAGCACATTAAAAATCCTTGCTTTTTTTTTTTGGCTAGAGAAAAGAATACTTCCAATCAACTCAAAAATAGCTCCTGTTCATGGATG
Source organism: Psilopsiagon aurifrons (assembly GCA_025447955.1). Taxonomy (NCBI): domain Eukaryota; kingdom Metazoa; phylum Chordata; class Aves; order Psittaciformes; family Psittacidae; genus Psilopsiagon; species Psilopsiagon aurifrons. The sequence goes on along the minus strand of JAOEHY010015911.1, from coordinate 6,789 downwards.
AAAAATCTTTGCTCCACTGAGCAAGGTGTTTTCACAAATAGAGGAATTCTCACACATTTCCCTGAGGAGTATGTGGTTTGTAGAAGATTTGAAAAGTCCAACATCTAAAAAGTCAGACTCAGTTAAGACAAGTTAGAGTGGGTAAAAAAAAGAAGTAGCAGTTTTCCATAGCCATCCTCAAATGGAGCCCAAAGCAGAAAGGAAGCATCCACCTTAACCTCCTTACAGTTCAGTAACCAATTGCAAGTACAAATGCACATTGTTGAAGTATTTCAGACCCAGAGTCATATTCCAGGAGGAACAAATCAAAGGAGTAGAACTCAGAGCACTTGGAGTCACACTTCTAATTTGGATTTCTGAACATAGATGGCTGTGCTGAATCTGTGGTCTGGAACTATTCCACAGGTTAGTTCATCTTTTCATTTGTGCTGACTGCTAGCAGAAATAAGAATGCACACAACTGGCTAAATTAATTGTCATTTTCTGGTTTGCCAGTAGTGATAGTTTTAATATTGTAGTTTATTTTCAAGATCTACCGGCAATTTATTAATGTATTTTATATCTCTTTACATCAGGCTAAGTCTTTCAGTCATTTTGCCCTATCATACATCAGATATGTATCTGCACTATTTATTGACTCCTCACTTCCACCCACAAACAGCCTATAAAACCTCTCAAAACAAATTGTGTGATTTACAAGGCAATCTCAGCAAGAAGCAGCAAATGTTCTCATACATTCAAATACCCCTGCAAGATCAAGTAAATATATTCGGAGAAATATTAGTTGTTCTGTACAATGCTGGAATGTTCCTCACGCATTTTAACACATAGAGTTCATTGGGTAATCTGGTCTCAGACTGAAAATGATTTATTGTCAGGGACCAAATGCTTCATTGGGGTAATGAGTATTTCTTGCCCCCCAAAAGATACAGTTTTGTTGTTGTTATTTTTTATTTTCCACAAAAAATAATGCAAAGGAAATACGTGATTAGTGAGCTTAGTCTTGCGTCATGTAGGGGCCATTTCCTGCAGAAGTCATTGTGCTCTAGATGCAAGTTGCCCAAATAATTTGAAACGGCAGATTCCACTTCAAGCGGCATAGAATAGAAATGTTTACATAGTGCTTTTTTGAACAGCAATATCAGTCCCTTTACATTTTGAGATGTATATCAGAGGAGGCACAAGTTGACGTGCAATGTGAGAAACAAGTGAGAGGTTTTTGCTGAGACCATGGATGGCAACAATGAGTATGAAGTGGGCAATCTTCAGGAACTCCTTATTAGTTCTCCAAAGGAAAATTTTGCACTGTGATACTCTGCTTGGCCTGATAATCATGGAATCATAGAATCGTAGAACAGTCAGGGTTAGAAAGAACCTTAAGATCATCTAGTTCCATCCCCCAACCTCCCTGCCATGGGCAGGGACACCTCCCACTTAACTAAGCGACTCAAGGCTCTGTCCAGCCTGGCCTTGAACACCACCAGGAGTGGAGCATTCACAGCTTCCCCGGGCAGCCCATTCCAGTGCCTCATCACCCTAACATTAAAGAATATAATACTAATTTCTTGGCCAGCCTACGGCTCCACATAAAAATAGGGAAAAATTAGACTGAAGACTACGTACATTTTGTACTCATTGACAAAATTTATCCTATCACATCTTCGCTCATAAAATTAAAAATATGTGAGGCCTACTGCATCATATTCAATATGCAGTCTGTCCTGCATAATCTCAGCTAACAGAACTTGCAAGTTCTTCAAGGTGCTGGTGACCTGGAAATCAAAATCTTAATGAGTCTGAATTCAAGTTCCTAAATGCATGGATAGGTAGCTAATAGAGGCTTTGTGATGCTTTTGGCTGGGGTACTGTTAATTTTCTTCATAGTACCTGGTATAGGGCTATGTTTTGGATTCGTGTTGATAATACAGGGATGTTACTGCTGAGCAGTGCTTGGACAGCCAAGGCCTTTTCTGATCCTCACCTCACCCACCAGCAAGTAGCTAGGGGTACACAAAAAGCTGGGAGGGGACACAGCTGAGACATCTGACCCCAAGTGACCGAAGGGGTATTCCACACCAAGTGACATTCAGAGTGATGGTGTTTGTATTTCCAAGTAACCACTAAGTGTGATGGAGTCCTGCTTTTCTGGGCTGAACACCTGCCTGTCAATGGGAAGCAGTGAATGAATTCCTTGTACAAATTTTCCTTGTGCACATGGGTTTTGCTTTACCTACAAAATTGTCTTTATCTCAGACCATGAGCTTTCTCATTTTTACACTTCTGATTCTCACCTCATCCCACCAAGTAATGAGTGAGCTCTTTGGTGGTTCTTAGTTGCCAGCTGGGGTTAAACCATGACAGGCTTAATATTTAAAAATGATGTCTAATTTTCTAACAATGCAGTGTTCTTGTAGTTTTTTTTTTTTTTTCCAAAAAAGAGAAAAGAGCAGCCCCAAGGCCGTGCCCCCCAGGCTCACCAGGAAGAAGGAAGCTACCCCCTTCACATAGTCTGTGGCACAGATATGCTTTGGTCCCAGCTCCACAAAAGAGTTGAAGACCTTGTACAGTGCCACAGTGATAGCATCATTCAGGTGAAACTCACCAAACATGATGATGAGGAGAGTCTCATTTACATGGACCTCTTCAAAGATAGACAGCACTGCCATGGGGTCTACAGCTGAGATGAGGCTGCCGAAGAGCAGGAAATCCAGCAGCCCAGCTTCAACACCTGGATCCATCAGACAGCCTGGTTCAGCCCCAGGAGTGCAGTGCTGTTGGTGAAGGAATTCCAGAGAGTGCCCACCACCAAGTAGGTGAGGGTGGAGCTGATGTTGTCGAAGAATGGCCATCTGGGCATGAAGGAACCTGAATCTTAGAGGCATGGCTGGAGAATTGGAAGCAGGAGCTCTGCTCCGGCATGGCTTGGCACACAGACTGTGGTTGCTCCTCCAGCACAGGGCAGGCAAACCTCTTGTGCTGAGATGCACTCTCAATGCTTGGCGGTGAAGCAGTGCTCTCCAGGGAGGAGATGCTTTGGTTCCACGCCTTCTGCATATCCACTGGCACGATTTTGGCAGTCTCATAAGAGATGTAAACAGACCAGCCTGGTCTCCTTTCCATGGCAGCTCCTTCTCTGCCAAGGTGGGTGAGGGAGGGATGATGCAGGGGCTGGGGCAGACATCCAGGCTGTCAGAAGCTGTCTTTCCCTGCAGGACCTCATTTTCTAAATGTCTAAAAAAGTATTTCAATGTTTCACTTTCTGTAACATTTTCTTAACACCCATAATATTTAACTTTGCTTCTGTTCAGAGTAACTCCAAGCTCATATAGTTTTTATTTATTTATTTATTGGGGCACAATAATCTTGAGGTTTTGAAAGCAAGTCTTTGCTAATTGGATTCTGGAGAAAGTTTCAAAGATGTGCTATTTTTCCAAATTAATAATATGTTGAATTTTTTCTGTGTCAGAATTTCTTCAAGAATTACATTTTTTATTGTTAAATTCCTGCTTAGTTGTAGCATATAGGTACAGTAGAATTGTAGTTCATAAAATTATGCTAATTAATGCTCCTAAGAATCAGGATATTAAATAAAAGTAAGGCTAGTCATGTAAATAATGCACTTGCTAACAATAAGTTTAATTAGTCCAAAGAATAATTGGTTTAAATTAGTGTAATGATACCAACAGGCACAATATAATATATTGTATAAGATATATATTATGTAAGAAGATATAATGCAGAAGTAGCATAATGAAAAAGAATGTGAAAAATATGAAGGAAAATAGACATATTAATGCATCATTAAATTTTTCATTACAGTAGATAAAGCATGTTAAACATTAGGCTATAAATACGTAATTTTTTTTACACAGGAGACTGGAGAATATTTTAATTTCTAAAAGATACTCTTTTTTTTTTTTTTTTTAATGTCTGGTTTAATCCTGAATGATACCAGTTAGGAATCTGTGGCAAATACAGCAAGATATACTCAGTGATGCTTATTGTACCCTCATGATTAAATGTGCTGTATAGACAGATGTATGCTACGTTCATTCATTTTATCCCGTGGTCAGAATTTAATATTTCCTCCCTATAACTTTCAACACTAAATATCAAAATACATTTACAGAAAGAAACAGGTGTATATGGAGTTACATGTGGATGCAGAAAGTTGCAATTTCGTTTCCTTTCTTATGCTGGGGGTTATAAAGGCATAAAAATCAAAGGAAACCTCTCAACATTGACATTATTGGACAATGAAGCTTTTCTGAAAGAGATTACAAATGATTTATAGAGGTCAGCACCAAATAACATTTCAAGGAGAAATTAACATAAATCAACTGTCTTAAAACTTTTCTATAAAGATATAAAAAATATGATTTTAGCCAGCCACTCTCTTGCCAAGTCCATTGTTTACTCACTGTTCTATATGATTGCCACATTGAATTAAACACCTTTTCACACCATTTGCTGTGCAGATGGCAAAGTGCTCTGCAAATGACTGACCTGAAACCCCAGGAGCTCTGAGCTCTGGAAACTCACTGGAAATACATCACAATAATCAGATACCTATTATCTACTCTTGACTTGGCTGTAGCCTCCTCCTCCAAATCCTTGAATGCTCTTCCCTTTGGCTTTTCGTTCAGAATGCACCACCTTTGCACCTTTTTTAGAGAGCTCTGGAGGGGAGATCTCAGTCAATTTCTAGACCACACTCCATATAGTTCAACAGTTTGACAATTTGCACCTCTCACTGCCTGGCAGCCAGCAGTGGGTATCTTCTTACATGCTCTCAACTGTGAACATGTTTGGCAGTGGTGTGAGAGAAAAAGCTGCTTAAAGCAGCTATAGAGCAAGTTCTGTGATACTCTCCATACCCCTGGGCCATCCATACTCTGCCAATTGCTACACTTGACTGTGAGTGCAAGAGCAGGGGCATTGCAACACCTCTCCTCCATGTGTCCTCCTGTAGCTCTGGCATTTAGACCTCCTTCACACCTGCACTCCTCCCTTTCTCAGGTTTCATATTTTGAACTCAGCTGAAACCCCCGTCATCAGATTTGCAAATGGTAATTTCCTAGCCAAATCACAAGAACTGTATTCTATCCACCCTGCTTGTTCTCCCTGTCAGCCATCTTTGACGACCACATTTTTCTCAATGACATAATATATTCTGTGTTACTTTGCCTCCTGTGTCTCCTCTTACTTTTTCAGTCACTTATTACTTAGTGTGTCTGTTAAAGAGCTTTTTCTTCTTCAAATTCCCACATGTTTCCTAGGGTTCAGTCACAACTCTCCATGCTCTATACCTTCTGAGGTTAACTTCAATTATAGATGCCTGTCTAACTCTGAACTTCTGTCATCGTTTAAGCACAGCTGAAAATCAGCCACACAGTTTGCTCACTCACTCTTCCCAGGGGGATGGGGAAGAGACTTGAAAGGAAGTAATTCCCATGGGTGGAGATAAGAACAGTCCAGTAACTAAGGTATAACACAAACTACTGCTGCTAGCACCAATAATAATAATGACAAGGGAAAAACAAGGGAAGAGAATACACCCACTCACCACCCTCCAACCAACACCCAGCCTGACCCAGCAGTGATCTAGCCTTTCCAGGTGACTGCCTTATTTTATATACTGGGAAAGCCTACAGCACCAGGGATTCTCAGGCAGTCTCCCATCCAAGTACTAACAGAGGCTAACCCCGCTTAGCTTCCAAGATCAGATGAGATCGTCGTGGGTAAAGCACACTCTGTATGTGTGCCAACATGGTGATTCCCCATCACAATCAGCAGGCAGGTCTCAAGGGTACCCAAAGGCCATTCAAAACCTTCAGAGCTCTCCAATGATGCTGCGGTACTTGTCACTGGGGCTGGTACAGCTGCTGTGCTTGCCAGCTCTATCACCACCAGCTTCTCCTTTTCTGAGTCCAGATCTTCCTCCTCTGCCTTGCTGGGAAATGCTGCATGGTCTCCTGCATCCTCCTGGGGCTCAGGCTCACAGGGCTCGGTGGGTGGCTACCAAGGGATGCTCTCACCCACTGTGGGGCTGGGCTCGGCTGGGGGCCTCAGCTCCTCTGCCGCCTCCTTCCACTGCTTGGCAGCCGCCTCCTTCCCCTCCTCAACCGCCCTGACCTCTCCACCAACAGCTAGAATACCGCTTCTTCGATGGTCCTCTAAGATCTCTACAAGCATTAACTGGGTTTAACAGCTATGTATGGGTTGGTTTTGAAATCTGCTGGTAACCATAGATTTTGTTAACTCAATCCAAAATTAATCTTTTGCTTTACTTGGTGGGTAATAAGGGAAGATGGGGAAGTCCAATGTATACCTCAAGGGGATTTGATTTTAGGGAAAAACAGCCAATGAACTCAATTGCATGCTGTTGCCTGCTACGTAGCACTTTTATAGCCCACCAACTAGATGTCTTAAGGTCACCAGCGACTGGCCCTGACTTCCCTCCAACCATCATCCCGACGAAGAATGAACTTTGATGAAACCAGACAAGATTCTTCTTTTTTTTTAAATGCCAAGTAAAGCTTTACTTGACTGGGCCTGCTATATATAAACTGGGGGCAGCCACCTGGAAGGGCTAGATCACTGTTGGGTTAGGCTGGGTATCAGCCGGCAGGTGGTGAGCAGTTGTATTCTCTTCCCTTTTTATTTCCCTTGTCATTTCCCTTGTCATTACTGGTGATAGTAGCAGTGGTTTGTGTTATACCTTCGTTACTGGACTGTTCTTATCTCTACCGGTGGGAGTTGCATTCTTTCAATTCTCTTCCCCATCCC
>JAOEHY010015910.1:0-15741 GCA_025447955.1 Psilopsiagon aurifrons | reverse complement strand
TAAAGGGAGGAATGGCAGCAGGTTCTCACCCACTAATCTTACACAATACTGAAAAAAAACCCTCCGGCCTCTCCACCTGGAAAATGTAGTAGCAAACCAGCGCAAGTACAATTCTTGGAGTACTAATCTGCCACCACTGGCACTGGTAAATCACCTTACCACACACACATGCTTGCAATTTTCCGGTATAGTTGCAGCTTTCTACCCAACTCTTAGTGACCTTCTTTCAGACCCCTTTTTACCAAGGAACATGATTTTTCTTACACTAATAGATCTGTAGTCAAAACTTCTGCTGTATATTGAATGCCAAAGTAGATGCTGCTGTATGTGGGTGGGAGGGAGAAGCAGTCTGCCAGTATAGCACATTTCATTCAGGGAACTGGTATAAACTACATACAGACAAAACACTAGCTTGCCAGTATAAGCTGTGGCTACACTAGGAAAGTTTGCCAGAATAGCAAACTGCCAAATCTTTTCTAGCTTAGAGAATCCATGCTATGCCGCAGATAAATGTTGCTTCAGGCATTAACTCTCACTAGTCTCACCATATTGCATATAGGAGCTGGTGCCACTGACACATGCTACTTGTTTTCTCCACAATCTTTCTCAGGTCAGCAGTTTCAGGAGGCCCAAACTCTTCTAGGGAAGGTGGGAATTGGAGGAGCATTTGGAGACTGTGTTATACCCCTAAGTATATGCATTTGCTGCAATGAGAGAGGTACACTGAGGCATGGCCACTAACATGTACAGGGAGAGAAGACCTGGCTTTGCTGCATTAGAAAAGAAAGAGGACTACCATTTAATTTCACATAGCTGGAGTAGTCACTAGTAACCTCAACTAAATTCATCAAGCTGTCTTCTATCATAAAACAAAGAAAATTGATTTACTAGCAAGTGAGAGGATTGGACAACATCTTGACAAGTTGGAATAAAAACATGTAATTACAGTAGGATAAAAAATCACTTGGTATAGCAACATGTAATCATTTCACAGGGTTTCACACATGTGTGTTCAGGACCTGTTTATGTACCACCTGTGGCCATCTTTCCTATATTTCTATCCAGAGTCAAAGCAATGATGGCAGCGGTCCTCCATAGAGCACATACTTTGCAAACTGAGAGGGGATAGAGAAAGGCCCAACATCTAGCACAGTAAATACCATAGATGCAGAAATGGGATTGTCAATCTAGCGCAGAAAAAAAAATAAGTACATTCCTTTTTTATTTTTTTAGATAGCACTTCAAGTTAATGTCAAGAACTTTGCTGGGACGGCATATGTAATATAATATAATCACATCTGAAAGCACACCAAAAATTATTAGAAAGATCATGCTGTATTCAAAGCATTTATCACAGCCTGAGAAAATCCTTATTGTTCAAAGTAATGACTGACCTCAGCATCTAAATGCAGATAGATGAAGGTAAAGAAGCCAGTCACATTGAGTGGAGGGTTCCATATATGTTTTTTTCTGTGCAAGTTGGGTTTATATAATAGAAATTTGCTAACATTCTCAAAATCTTGATAATTAACCTAAGAACATTTAAACACTATTTGTCTACCATTGAAACTACCAGAAATAAACTCACTGTACAAAATTTTGGAGGTGATGCCCAAGGCCATCCAACAGTAGCTTATGCTTTATGCCACAGTGAAATAATTAATTTCTGATACAGGTTTAAATTCCAATCCCCCTCCCATAATAATAAACTTTACTTACTTATTTTGTGTATGTATTTCTTTTCATTACTCCTATATCGTTCTGTCTTTTATTAATCTAATTTCTGAGGAAAATGAAGTCTTCAGATTTTCCTTGCATCCCCAGGCTGGCTGGCAATTGGTCCTGCACTGTTGAAGAAGAGATGACAGCTTATTAAGCATTAAGCTACAGACTAATAAGTTCTTGCCAAAGCCTGTCAGAATTAATTCATTTTCCAATGAAGTGAAATGAGTGGATGAATGGATCAATACAATTGCCTGCAATCAGTACTTCTCCACAATAACTGCAGGAAAGCACTGCCACTAAAATTCTGGTGTATTTGCTATTAGTGACTAAAGTCTCAAATTACCCAGCTTCTCTTCCGGCTGCTTTTGCAAAAGAGGTTTGCCTGGGAGGGTGAGGAAATTCAGGCAAAGTAAATAACAGTGTTATTAACTAATTTCTTATTCTCGTCCAACATTTTTCCCCCCTATTGCCCACATTTGACAGCACTCAGATTTCATGTCTCCTTTGACTTTCAGGAAGAAGTATTTCAGTTTCTCGTAAGGGCCAGACTTTAGCTATCTTACTACTGCATGGGGTCTGGCTTCAGAGATAGTCCCACACATTTCTGGGAGGGGACAAAAAAAAAAAAAAAAAAAGGAACGGTGGAGAAGTGCTTCAGATCAGTGGAAATACACATTCCTGGGTTAGACACTCTTTAGTGTGAGCCAAGGTGTTAGTGTGTTGCCACCAGGTTGTCTAGACTAATTAACTTGAAACACCACTGTTTATTATTAACATTCATTTCACAGCTTTGTGTGTAACTCCCAAGCTCCTGAGTTGGTCTCCATGACTCATTCCTCTGAATGTTCCTGCTCCATCCCCTCAAATTAAAAAAAGAATAAATTGTGAAATCCCCCTTCCCCTTGGCCCAACCACCTTTCCTGGGGATAATGTGACCTAACTCACACATTAGCTCTGGAAATGCAAAAGGCACTGGGACTTCTTTAACATAGCCACTGATTTAAGAGGCGATTCTTATTTATTATACAGTATGGTAATTTATTTTCATTGTTTGGGAGATTCAGGGGGCTTTGTGTTACCTTTAAAGAAAGGGCTGACAAGCTGCCACACAAGTGTAAGGAGAGAGGCCACACAAAAGGAGGAAAAGAACACCAGTGCTAATGGCTGTTTGCTTGAATATGGCTGATATTCTTCATTCAGTCTATATTTATTTAGGAACTCACGGAGTATTACAATTGTACAACTAGGGGCTACTCCATTATATAAATTGGTTCACTTATTCATATCAAGTGCTCAAAGTCAATAAATGTCCTGGTTTGGGATGTATGACATTGAAGTGCAGAGTCACTGAGGAAGGCAATGAGTGCTCTCCCTCACTCCAGCACTCAGCACTTGGCAATCGCTGGCTGCTACATAAACACTCTGCTGTATTATGATACATGCTAGGCACGGCCTTGTTCTTTAGTCAAGCCCCAGCACCACTGCTTTGGCTCTGCACAGAAACAAGCCAGCTCCTCTCTTCAAACTTTGACATAAGAAGCAGAGCCCAGTTTTCCTTTCCTGTGTTTACTTATTTCTTGTGTCTTCTTACTTTTAGATAGGTTAAATTTATTGGCTTTCTAGAATCAAGAATTTAAACTGCTGATAATAATCCCATCTCAGGGTATCATCACAAGCAAACTCCCTGAGAGATAAGTTGGCCTGTTAACAGCAAAGCCAGTAAAGCCTGCTTTCCTAAGAATTTGTGCTTGTTACCAAACTGCTGCACGGATGCACCGTTATCTGTAATAGGAGATTAACAGTCGCTACAACCCGTCCTTTGGTAGGGACCTAAGTCAGGTGTCTTTTCTCTGCTGGGGTTATTTTTATAAACAAACAAAAATGGAAGCTGTTTCAGAGCTCTTCTGCAAAGTTAGGATTCAAGAAAGAGCATTAAGTATCACATGGATCAAAGCTTGAAAACTCTAGTCAGTTCTATTGCAGGTAAGAAACAGCTAGAATAATTTTTCAAGGACCATGATTAATATTTAGCTGATTAATAAACTGAGGCATTTATAGGATTCAGACAGGGAAAAGGAATACACAATTTAAAAAATCCTCTCATTAATTTCTGAATTACACCTCAGAATTTGTAAAGTTGATATAAATATAGTAGCAGAGTAGTGATATTTTTATTTCTTTTATACTACTTCTACATATCATCAGTATTTGTTAATTCTAGCTACTTCTAAGACACAGTTTTATTTCCTTTCAACCCTGCATTCTGCAGAGATAACATTCCAGGATAAATCTTCATATCCCAGGCCTGATATTTTCCTATGCTCAAGTATATACACACATGTGCATTATTCACAAGAAAAGGGGACAAAAAAGACATGTTTAAAAGAATAAAGAAATCATTATTTAATGACAATACCTCAGTACTTTGAGGGAGATGGACGGAAAGGAGAACCGGCAAGACTAAAAGGACCATGTCACAGTTTCAGAGTTTTTACAGATGCTATTATGTGGAGCAGTTTGAAATAAACAGGCTGAAACCAACATGCTCTTTCAGCAAGAAAGATACCCACATTCATAGTGCTCCCTTGATATCTCTGCTTAGAGCCAAAGCTGACTTCTTTTCCCAATCCTGTCTTTTTTCCAATTGCGAATCAGAAATCTGCAGCTCGGTTACGAGACTGTTAGATGTAAACTATTGGACTAAGTAGCAGAGCTCCCTCTAATGGTGCTTCTACGGCTGTACTGATTTATAGTATATTGTTACTATTGTCACCTACTATTGCTACTATTGTTACCTACTTCGTGCTAATAAAGTTACATCAAGCTCAGGACTTGCTATGTTGCACATATTTGTATTTATTCATTCCCATCTGGTACTACAACTTTTCCCTCTGAGAAAAAAGCAGTTTATTGCAATGGAATCTGAATATCAAAGGGAGCTTGTGCAGAAGAGGATCATTATTATGCATTAAGCAACCCCAAAAGGGAGCAAAACCATTAGCGTCTAGATAGTATTTCATAAGGCTTTTTATCCTGTTTGCAAATACTGGTTACTTGCTTGCAAAAAAATCCATGCATTAAGAAAGATTGCAATACTTGCTTTGTATGTTTGGATTTTCTTTATTGTTTTCTCATCCTGGCATCCCATCATGGGAGAGGCTGCTGCTGTCTTTGGGATACTGCCAGGCCTATAATTGTTGAGGTGTGTTGAATATAATACAGGATTCAAAGAGAAAATTTGAGGAAAGAAGTGTAAGCACTTGACAAACCTAAAGAAAGATAATATGAAAACTTGCTGATGCAGAACATTAGTTCATTCACTTGTTTTTCATCTAGAAATTGGCCAAAGCCAGGCTTATTTCATATAATTCTCCCTGCTCCACCCCACTTATTGCAAGCTCAAGTGAAACAATACCCAAAGGCAAACCACTCTTAATTTTGATCCGGAAAAACAAAAACTACAACAAAGTTTCTGTTTGTTTGTTTTACCACCAAAGCACTCCAATTTTGCTCAGAAGAGCTCAGAATATTCCAGTGTGACAGCAAGTAGAAATTCAGTGCCTCATCTTTCCCTTCATTTGTGCACATCACCAGGCTTAGCAAACTAACACAATTACAGCTACTTAGCAAAGGAACAAGCATAGCATGGAAGTGATATTGCCAATATGAAAAAGGAGGTATTGACATGGTTGTGTAAAGAAGTCAGCGCCATTAATTCCCACTTTGCTATAAGTATGAAGCTCATGCACACATCTTCTTACACAAAAGATAGAAGTGGACAGAAGCTTTACTATGCAGTGTTGAAAGAAAAATAAAGCATGGACAATCTGTCCAACAGAAATTGAAAGGAAAAAAAAAAAAAAACCAAAAAAACCCACAAAAAAAACCCAAAACAAAACAAACCGGAGAGAAAGGAACAAAAGCTACTGGAAAGAAACACAGCTTCAGAAAACTGTAACTATGCACAGCTATGTTTATACGCATTTTGTACTTTATAAAAAATTACGAGTATACACCACATCATTGATTTAAGAAAAAAGAGCAGCAGAATTACTGAGAGAAATAAAACACACCCTTGGCTAAGTATCTTGGTCTGTCTCCCGAGGGAGAGAAAGCATTTTTTGGTGGTCAGGCAGAAAGGAAAGCAGGGATTCATTATTACTTTTGTAGGACTATATTCTAAATGCAGAAGGCAAGAATATGCAGAAGGCACTTATTTTAACTTTCCCATGTACTTAATTGGTAGCACAACTTTAAATAACTCATTCTCTTTCTGCATAATATCTGCTTATAAAAGGGTTAGCCAGTAGCAGTTCATTCTTTTAGGTTTTGGGGGTTTTAAGTTGGGAGTTTTGAAAATCCATCTCCTGAGAAAACCATCTCACAGGTTAAAAAATCTGGAAATCAAGGGTTAAAAGAGGCATCCTTCAGCAGCTGGGGTGCTGCAGGTGTACAGGTTGCAAGTCCCTTTTAGGACTCAGTAGTGGGTGGTAGTGGGTGGCAATAGCAGTGGCTTATTTGATCCTAAGCTAAAATCTTATTTGAGTTTGAAAGAACACCTATTCGTGGTTTTCAAATTATGGAATGAACTTAATTAAACTGTAAACCATTAAACAACACTAGGAAAGATGATATCCTTGTGGGGGAAAAAAAAAAATAGAATAAATTGAGTCCCTTAGTGACCTGGAGAAAACAAACATAAGCTGGTTGCAAAAAATATTCAAGAGTTTCCACTCCCATCCACCACCTTTTTAGTGCAGACAGCAAGGTGAGTTTGCCTTTTAAAAGAAAAGTTTCTTCAGTCAAAAAGAAGAAAAAGCTGATATGGATGCTTGTCCTTAGGAAAGTTTTTTCTTTTCCCTCTTTTTTCTTTTCCCTCCCCCTCCCCCAATGTCACTCTGTCATGCTGAGAGCTGCACACTCCAAAAGTTCAAATGTCTTCCTGAAGCTAAAGAAACATGGTAAAACATAGAGCACTACAACATTACCACTCTAGTTTATCAAAAGCTTGGCACGTTTCTCAATATGTGTGAGCAGGAAGGCAGAAAGAGGCATTTTTGACAGGTAAAATCATGACTGGAGAACTTTATAGAAAAGTACAGGTTAAAAAAAAAAGGAGGGCAAAGGAAAAAATATGGGAAACAAGAAAAGGAGAAAAAAATATGGTGGGGAAATAAATTCACCAGTTTATCTAACATTTCTTTTTAAAACAAAGCCTGTCATGAATTGTAAAGATTTTCTGCATGGTAATTGAAAGAAAAAAAAAAATGAAATCAGATTAAAAAAAAAAAAAAGTGTTTCTACCAGCTGTCATGAAAATGTTGCACAATGACTGGCACAGAAAACTAACACTCAGTGCTCTGAATTCTTTTTCTGGTGGTTTTTATTTTTTATTTTGTTAATGTGCAATGGATGTATTGGAAAAGCTAAATTGGAAAAGAAGATACCACTTCATGTTTAACTCCAAACAAGCAAAAGCCTGATTCTTCTCTCCTTTGCAAAAGTATTGAAGATAAGGTGATATTGAGATACAACAACATATTTAATAGTGTGCCCAACTTCCAATCAAAGTGACTGCTCAGCTGGATCAGTGAACTTCTCCGAGTTAGGGCTGCAGCAAAAATTAGGGACAATCTTAGTATCTTCTGGTACAAGAAACTGTCAGTAAGAAATTAAAGTCCTTGGTCTTTAGAGGACCCTTGGAACTGAGTAAATTACACAGATTGACCAGGAATGTGAGGACAAAGACTGTCAAAGAGATAGGCTGGGACTATGCAACACCTTACAAAGAGAGCAATTTCAAAACCAGTGTGGTATTTGACTGGCAGCCAATACATTTTCAAAATAAATTGAATGTGCTCCTGTCATCTCCTTTTCATAAGAAACCTGGCAGACACATTCTGTGCTAGTTGGAGTTTATGTAAAGTCCCCGGTTCCCTTAACATAGTGAAAACCCAGCCTACGCTACAAGTATTTTCACTGTTCATCTAAACCATACTTGCACCCTCATACACCACTCAGTTTTCCCATGATTTTCACTGTATTGCATTCATGAAGAGTCATTAAAAGCTTAGATTGCACTGATGAAAAATAAAAAATACTACTTGTGGTGCATGATCTCAGGAACATCATAAATGGAAGATTAATTCTGTATGTGTAACTGCATACTAAACCAGATCTGCTCATTTTTCAGGAATAAAATTAACTGATCTCATTAAAATTTGGAATGAGTTATTCCTTTCTGGGATGCATTTCACATTAGTACTTGAATAGTTGGGGTTCTTTTTTTTTTTTAATATGGTAGTATTCTTTTCCAAGCATAGTGTATTAATATTGAAAATTAATATTTACTATAACAGAAAAATAATGTTTCAGCATCAGTTGAATTCTGAGTAATGAGTATTTTCCAAAGATTAAGCAGGGTAGAAATTGGCACCAAGTTGGAGGAGGGAGGGGAGGGAAAACAAAGGTATTGCTAATCATTGAAGAGGAGGGAAAAGATGCGTGCGAGTATGGTGCAGCAAATCTACATTCAGAAAGCAATGAAACAGACAGCCAAAACAGAAAATGAAAAGCCTTACCAAAATGACACACAATAATCTGCATCAACCGAATCTATAAGTGGAGAAAATTGTTACACTTTCATACAAGTTAACAAAACCAACTTGCTATTAGATTTTTAAAAATCCAATTATATATAAGTGTCCAGATTCTTAATATCAGATTCTTGATTGTAATCCGAGGAAGATTCCATTAGAAACAGCCAAGACTGATACAGCAGCAGAATTTGAGGTGAAAGAAAAAAATGTAATGGCTATAATGTATTGCCATTAACGTCTTTATAAGGGCAAAGAGCAAGTGATTGCTGGATAGACGCTAGAACCATCTTTACTTAAAATCGTCCTTAATGATCTCTAAGAGGGAGCACAAAGCATATTAACTAAACATGCACAGTACATCAATTAGGAAATGCTATGAACATCAGAATGGACCTAAAGATGTTTAAAACCCCAGGGAGGAAAAACTAAAAGAAGCATCACGTGGACAAATGCAACTAATATTGCAACTAATATCACCTGGACAAATGCAACTAAAGAGGCAGTTAAATTCTGCACTGAACATGGAGGTTTAGTGGCTCTTACAATACATGCTGAAAGAAAATTAACAATGCAACACTTGCTTCACATAATGCTACACAGGGCAGAACCATCTATAATATTTTGTGTGCCTCTTTTCAGAGAGGGAAAGATATTCAAGCTTCACTGTGGCAAGGCTAACTCTTCACAATGTTGTGCAGAGGGAAGAATGCCATGTTTGGCTAGGATTTATCTAGATAACCAGGTAAATAATTATGTGTTATCTTCTCTAATTCCTGTAACTTACATCTTCCTCCATTTTAAAACTAGATGAATCCTCCCTCTGATCCCAAATATGAATTCTAATTAAAAAAAAGAGAGGGTAATGCATCCTGATTACTAGGTTTTACAAGTTATTTGTCTAAATTATGTGGCCTCTATATGAATAATTACTCTTTGTAATTCAGTTTGCCCTCTATAAAGACAGCTGAAAGCTAATTAGAAATTGTTTAGTGATTAGCCAATGCTGCCTTTGATCACTCCTTGTTTTTAAAGTTTGTGCCTGTGCCCATACTGCATTCCCAAGATGTTTTCATTTACCATCAGGAAAGCAGATAGACTTAGATCATGTCAGAGGGAAGGACTGCTGAGAGGATGAGTAAAATCAGTGTAAAAAAAAAAAATAAGGAACAGTTAAAATGAATATATTTTTTAAAACAGGTATTTTAAATTTTTTAGCACAGAAAGGAAATTGGTACAGTTCTTTCAACATGCTTATGATCAAAACCACAATGTGGCAGCCAAATATCCAGTGCTCATTGCTTCAATAGCTCCTTGTTAATTCGCTTAACTCAAATATTGAAGTTATGTTTGGGAAGCCCCACTCAAAATTTACATGGCCAACTGACTCAGAAATGTCCCCCTGCTTCCATTAACTCTTTTTATATCTTCCTTTCAAAGCCTCATCACTCATGGAAAATAAGCCACTTGTGGCAGGTTCCAATTTTGATGGGAATGCCATAGGAAAGGCGATTCACACATAGGTGGGGTGGGCAGACGACCATTCATGTAGCACTCTCCAAAGCTCTTGTGAATACTCCTGTATTCAATATCACAGTAAACAAGGAGGTTATCAGGATGAACTCCCCACCACTAGCCATTTGATACTTGATTATGCACAGGCTTGCCAGCAAGCTTGCTGAATAGGCTTTAAAATATCTTATATGGCTCAGTGGTCTCATAATCCCCATTATACAAGACCTGGAACATCTCTTTCAGAATTCACCTCTGCTTCATTCAGTGTAAGTCTGTCTTCAGCCTAAGCAGAACACATTGATCCCATTTGATTCTACAATACGTCTGCTTCAAAGAGGTTTCACCATTATTTTTTACTGGGAGGAAGCTTCACTATAAAGGGTAGCCTGATGCCAGCCCAGCATTTATCAATATCTATCTTCAGGGAAAACAGCTCATTAGCAATGTGCTATGTGAAAGATCTGGAAACAGCGAAACTGCATAAAAATGACAACCCATAAGTTAGAAAGTAAAACATACTGTAGCAGTGATGGACAAATTTGACATCACAGCAATGTCCCTGCCCACACCCAATGAAGTAAAGGAGGCCTGCACTGAGTTTGAAGTTTATTCTAGGGAATAAACAGTAAGTACTTCTCTTGCATTCATCTTGCAGAATTAGCAGTGTGCCTAGAAATTGCTCTTCTGGGAAAAGTTTTGCATTTTATGTTCCACATCTTCTTGAGAATTGTTGGCACCTCTGTCTAAAGCTTATCAGTAGGTTTTACCAGCTATCTCCTTCCTCACTCCAATTAGCATGGAGAGAAAAGAGCATTTGTCTTTGTCTTCTTCAGGGGCTGAACAAGGTGATATGAGTGTGAGATAATACTGGATTCATTACGGGAATTTTTAGATGCATAGCTGCATGCACTCTGCCCTGCAGAACTGAGTTCCTGGAGCTCTCCAGCCTCTGAAGGTCTTCAACAACACATTTCCAGGAAGATGGTAAGCAGGAATGTGCATTTTAAATATTGTGAGTGGCTTCTCTAACTTTTTAACATAAACTTGCTTGCTTCCTTCAGATGACAAGACCCAAGCTTTCCATATACAAGTGTCAGTACTGAATTGCTTCACAGACAGATCCAGCTCCATATTCTGCCTCTGACAGCAGCCCCTAGTAGACAAGGAGAGGACAGTAATGATCATCTGAAAATACTTATAGATGAGTGTACAGTGGTACTCCTTCCAATATCTGCCCTTCTAACTTCCAATCATAAGGTGGCATAGGGACATCCAAGGGCTGCACCTGAGCCATAGATTTTGACAGCTCCTGAAGGACTCAGCCTCCATTAATGTACCTAGTTCACTTTTTAACTTATTATACTTTCCACACAGGCCAAAGGCTCATCTCTTCCTCCCTATCAGCTCACGAGGAAGGGGGAGACAGTCAGAACATGCAGACGCTGCTTTCTGGCTGCTTGGTTGCGCCTCTTTCGGAAATTTCTAATGATTGCTGAGGTGACGCTTGAGAAAGGGCTAAGCAGGACTTCTGTTTTCATCATGTTTAAAAACAAGCTTCCAACGCCACCCAAGCAGTCCAGCTGCATACAGTAAATGGAATTGTATCCACTGCTGCAAGTCCTGTGTGGGAGACTGGTGTATTAGATGTGAAACAAGTAGTGCTGCAGAGCAGGATTTGATACATGAAAGACTAGACTCCTCACAGACTGTCTCTGCTATTGAAAATAAAGCAGTGTCTTTTTCTAAGAGATTAGAAGGTGCTGAAAACAAGTTTGCTAGTCTGCAAATTAGCTGTGCTGGTTATGTTGGCATGTTTAATATGTTGCTCAAGGAAAATAAAGCGCTACAATACAAGATAGACAGAGTAGATAATGAGGCCAGAAACAGGAATTCTAAGAATAGTTCTGCAGGTCTGAGAAAACCAAAACAAGGAAAGGGGATGTTTTCTCTGCACAGTGGTCTGAAGATCTGAAGTACTGGGGGAGGACTGGGTGCTGACTGCTTTGATCTCTGCCAGAGGAGCACCAGAGAAAAAGCAATATATTCTACAGGAGTCTGTTACTCAGCAAAGGGAGCCCTTCAACACCAATGGGAAGCTCTCAGATATTGGACTATCTCAAAAGTGGCTCAAGGCTGGGGAATTAACTCCCCCATCTGCTCACCATCTCTGCTCACAGGGTAAAATGCTGCTTTTTGACCTCATCTCCTCTAACGATTGTACATAAATTGCCACAAAACTTCCACAGGGCAGCCTCTTATCTTTGGGATGGGACAAGACTCTCCAGGGGCTGCTGTGATTCATGCATGGGTGGAAAGCACCCTCAAAGCATCCCCACAGCCTCATTTACTTGCTCTGGTGTCTTATTAAACTTACTCTCCTTCCTGCTAAACACAGCACCTAGTTGCTCATTTCACACATGAATGTCTTGTTCCAGTCACATCAAATATTCACCTTAAACTAGCTCAGAGGTCCTTTTCTCAAGACATGTCTCTCTCATACAAGCTATCAACCAAATGATAATAACCAAAGGAAGCAGAAATTCTCAAAATCTGTTTCCTTTTACACTCAATAGCATGTTCCTCTGACATCAGCCTGCCCATTTTCCCAAGTGCAATATCCATGGCAAGGGGGTTGGAACTAGATGATCTTAAGGTCCTTTCCAACTCTAACTATTCTGTGATTCTATGACTCTAATGAGTACAGTACTTTCTGATTTGAGGTCATTATTCTGACATGAGGGGCAGTCTCTTGATTTGCATGTGAGAGTAAGTATGCAAAAATTTCTATCCTGAAATCCCTTTATTATTTCTTCCACTTTGCTGCTCCTTCCCTTCTCTTCCCACTGACAGAAAGCATCTTCAGCATCTCCTGCTGAAGAACACCAGTAAAACAGCTGTTTAAAATGCCTACACGGTTTCTGAAGAGAGGCCAGATGAAATTGTTGTGATTTAAGCCTCTCAGCCATGCAGTTTGCTAACTCACTCACCCCTCTTTCTTCCCTCCAACTCCGAGGGTGGGGGAAAAAGGGAGAAGAATTGAAAGAAAGTAACTCTCATGGGTTGAGATAAGAACAGTCCTGTAATTAAGGTATAACACAGATCACTACTGCTACCACCAATAATAATAATGACCAGGGAAATACAAGGGAAGAAGATACAACCGCTCACCACCCGATGACCGAGCCGTGAACAGAACTATTCTGGGTTCCTGCCCCCAGTTTTTTCCGTCCTGGGCATGACGTGCTGTGGTATGGAATACCTCTTTGGTCAGTTTGGGTCAGGTGTCCTGTTTCTGCTTCCTCCCAGCTTCTCCTCCTCCCTGGCAGAGCATGAGATTCAGAAAGTCCTTGATCAAATCAAATATTCTAAGCCATAACTGTAAACATTGGTGTTATCAGAACTGTTCCCAGACCCAAAGTCAAAACCAGTGCTACACCAGCTACTAAGAAGGAGAAAAAAAAAATGACTGCTACTGCTGAACCCAGGACAGAAATGCATGCTTAAGTCTTCCTAAATCAGGGTGTTACACTTAACACAGGCCACTGTGTAAAGCTTTAGCTAGGCAGTTTATTGTAATAGGGACGATTCGCCTTTTTACCAGTGCTAAAAACATTGGGTTGCTATCCTGATTTATTCTAAGGTTGCATAAAGAGAAACCTTTTGGTGCTTGGTGAATAAGGACAGTTTTGGTGCATACAGCAACTGGTCTACATTTACAGCTCCAATTCAGCTTGTTTAGATACCCGCAAGTTGCATGTGAATAGGTTTGTTCCTGTTACCCTGCAGCATTCTTGTCCCTTCCGTCACTGACTGCTTTTGCAGCAGATGGCAAACAACTCGTCACATAAAAGGCAAACTAAAGGTCATTCTGCCTCTTCTTTCCTAAAGCACAGCCACTCCGTTCTGTTTGCTGCAAGAGGAAACAGTCCTCTTTGCAAGAACCCTTTGCTAAATCTGTATGATTTAGGCCTAGATTCAGAGGGTAAGAAATGGGGGCATCATCTTGCAAATACCCATTCACATCAGTAACCTGAGCCTGGGGGCTGGCTGAAGTCCAAGTGGCCTGTGCCCCACAGACAGTGGCTCACATATACCAGAGCTGGTCTTGGGGATAGCAAGGATGTTTTGTAAATTTTAGGAATTACTTCAGGAGAAGACTGTGGAAGGGATATTCAAAATTCAGAAACATCTACTTTGATGTTGCACACTTTCCCCCTGTCATTCAAACACATGTTTTTTTGTTTAAGGATGATTAATATATTTTTAATGTTTTTCCTAACTGAAGGGAAGCCTGGTCTACATATTAAAAGAGGCTAGAAAAACACCCCGAAAGCTGAGCTGGCATAAGTGGGTAGCCTGTATGTGATGTTTATTATGGTTTTTCCTTAAGATACTTGTCTCCTCATTTTTCACTGTTTCTTTTTGCATTTGTCGCTGCCCTGTTTGAGGCATCTTGTCTTCACTCCCATATTAGTTCAAATCCCAAGAAGAATTCAACCCAAAGCATGCTTTGAGAAAGCTTTAACAAGTGCAAAACTGAGCCAAGCTCCATGCAGAGCTTTGCAGTACTTACAGAGAGCTAGCTTTACTGCCACTGCAGTTCAGCTTGCCAAAAAATCTGGGTTTGATAGTGCAAGTCTGAGAGTGTTTGTCAGGTGCCTGGCTTAGGGTACAACCTGGGCCATTCAAGCCTGAGTTTGGAAGACCTGGAGCTGCTGTTTTGCCAGGGGATGAGGAAGATTAACCAGGAGTTTGAGGACAGGGCTCCATGCTAGCCAGTACAACTCTGCTCCAGCCACTCTGTGGGAGCCCTTTGTCCAGTCTAAGGCAGAGCTCCTGCCTTTCCTCCGCCTGCTGTGCATGGAAAAGCCCTTTCAGTGCCTAACCCTGAGTCCAGGCAGGTATGGCAAGTCCTATCAAAGGCAGGGGGATTACTCTCTCTCTCTTATGATGACATTTTTTAGTTTTAACAGAGGTAACTGCAGGGCATGGCTGTGCTTGACACAAGGGAAAAAAGTGGCAGAAGAAAGTTTGTCAGCAAACATTTGGATATGAACAGTTCCTGGAACTCGATTCACAGCATGTGTTAAACACTGGAACTGGGGGACGCACCAGGCTTAGCAGCAATGAATGAATCTGAGTTCAGGCTTGAGTCAGATGATGCTTAAATGTCCAGGAAAAATGTATGTTCCAGCTGGCATGAGGCACAGGCTATAACATTTTTCAAATAAACAGCAGTCCATGAGGTCCTCACATTCAGTCATTTCTACTGCTATCATTTTCAGCTTGCAGATAAGGTGAAAACCTCATTTCATTTTACTTTCCTAAGTTTTATGGCTCTGACATACACTAAGAAAGATTGCCTTTGCTGCTGTTAACTACCTGCTGGCACTCACATTAGGGTTCATTTAGAAATAATCTATTACCAAAAAACAGGTCCAAGTTTCAAGGATGGATTATTTAAATCACAGCATGCCATTTTGCAGCAAAAGGAAAATGGCCAATTCCCCCCACCAGCACCTTTCAGAGCTGCTCAGTGGGGAAAGAGGCAGCCCATGGGAGGGCATATTGAATTTCCAGATAGGAAAGTAACGGTAGAAAAGCCAGGACACCACAAGTCTGTACAAGTGCAAAAGAGCAGTATTCCACTCTAATATGAACAGCTGTATAAAGAATATACATTCAGTACTCTCCATGAAACACTATCCAGATGGATGATAATAATATTTAAGAAAGCTTGTGTCATGTAACATTATTTGCATAGTGTTCTTCTTACTTGCATTTATAAAGCAGAGATAGAGAAATGTCTTATATATATATTATATATTTGTTGGAGCAATCCCAGGCACAGCTCCAGGTTGGGCAGAGAAGAGATTCAGAGCAGCCCTGTGGAGAAGGACTTGGG
>JAOEHY010015909.1:0-127316 GCA_025447955.1 Psilopsiagon aurifrons | reverse complement strand
GGGAAGAAAGGAGTAATTAGATTTGTACATAACAGTGTCTTCTGATACAATAATTTCTTGATGATTCCAGTTTTGATTACATAGCTGTTATAAACCTCTCGGCTGCAACAAATTATGACATTAAGTCCATGGAAGAGGTTAAGTTTCTGCTTTAAAAGAAAAAAAAAACAGGCAGAGAGAGGGAGATGAAACTTTTCTCATTCTGCATATTTTCAGATTTATTCAGATTATGCTCATCTACCAGAGTGTGAAAATTAAAGTGTGAGGTGAATATTTTTAAATTGTGGAAAGTGACTGTTTTATCCAGAATATGGGAATTTCTCTGTGGGGCTGCTTCCCTCTCAGTGATGGATAGATGAATACCTGAGCTGGCACTGTGAGGCAACTGAGGTAAATTTTCTCGTGGGTACTTCCAGACACTCCAGCCATACCGGTTGCTGTGTGTGGCAGTGTAGCTCATGGATGTTTTATCCATGTTACTGCCATCATTGCCTTCATACCAACAATTAGGAAAGATGGTTCTTCCATGACTGGCTGCTGTGTTAAAATAAAACTGAACAGATGCTCTGTTGTCATCTAATATTACCTTTCCCCCAAGGCTGTGCAGCCGCTGCTGAAGTCACATGCAGCAATTATATAGCTTGTAAGTCCATTACAGCTCCTGTGGGCTCAGAAATGGAGCTAGGAACAAGGAGGAGTGGGAGAACTGAGGTACATGAGTCGAACAGCATACACGGGTGCAAAAAGCAATCTTCATGGCATATAAGCACTGCTTTTTTCTTGTGGGAAAAGCTTTTCTTTGTTTTGCCTGTCTAGAAAAACGGCTCCTGAACAGCCATCTACCATGTAAGAAAGAACAAATATCCAGCTAGAAACTGTCAGGTTACACATCTCTGTTCATTACTCGTAAATCCATTGCAAGTCACCATTGCCATTATGTTTAAGTTACTACTGGTTTCAATATTTTATATTCAGCTATAATGGAAGTTTTCTAACTAAACAAGACCATGCTGGTTTTAGTGCTCTCACCAGTGATTTTGAGAAGAATACATCTGGACATGAGCAGTTGGTCAGGACTTGTGTGGCTTTTGGTGTGGAAGTTGTGGACACCACTGCGAGAGTTTAAATCATTTGTTAAATACTGCATCTGCATCCTAATGTAGCATAAGGAGATACTGAGTAGTTCATGATTTGGAAGCAATGCCTCTAGTGACACCAAATATTTGTGTTTGGTGAAGATACCACAGGAATCTATGGCCGTGCAGGCTGTTCCCCACTGTGATATTTTTTATGACAGAGGCTGGAGCATTTCAGTAACAAGTGGAGGAATTTTAACTGTTTGAGAAGAGGCTAGATTTAATCAGTCAGTGTTTTGCAATTTAGCATTTAAATTTGGGTCTGAAAATCTGAAGTGTTGGTTTATGTTAGTAGGAAAGATGCTAATAAGTACTCCTCTAGTAGGAAAGATGTACGTATGGCAGTTTTCAAAACAGTAGTTTTGCACATCTAAAGAAAAAAAAGGGTGATTTCTACTGTGTTTACACCTGCAGTCTCTCATTTGAACACTAGGACATGGACACAGACAAGGGATGCTGAGTTCCATTAGGAATGAACTGCTGATTTTGGAGGGAGGTTTGCTCTGCATGCCAAAAATGAGACTGAGTGTAAGCTCAACAATGAAGAGAAGATGGTGGTGGTTTCCATTTACGTGCACCAAAGCTTAACATGAACATAGCATGTTCAGAAAAATTCATGTAAACAGGCACTAGCTTTGATTTTTAACACACTTTCCTGCATGCAGAAGTTAAGTAAAAATGAAGTTCCTTTGTCATACACTAAAAATTAGATATAATTTGCATATTTTCACATGGTACAGCCAGTAATTCCCTTGAGATTCTTGTTGAAGTGTTACAATTGCTGCTGAAACCTGGTGTCAGGTTTGTTTAGCCTAGAAATAGCTGGCCTGAGGTAGAAAACCATTGGAGGTTTTCACATTTGCAGTTATAATTTCATGATTTATGTTTGCATGATGTATGACAAATTGACTAATGACTGTCCTAAAGAGAGATGCCAGCCTGGCATTTCATATGCAGAAATCTTATGGCAATATCGGGTGGGCTGCCTACCCTACAGGGCAGAAATAACTGCTAGTCCATTCTTAAATTCTGCATTTTAGTTAGGTACTGTTCCTCATGTAGTCTTTTTTTTTCCAGGAGCTGCTTTTAAATAGAGTTCTGCATTATGACAGAAGCTTGACATTCTGCCAGAAAAGTTGGAAATGAAGGCAACTTAAAATAAATACTGGTGATATTTCTCTTTCTCTCTCCCTTTCTCCTTTGTTTCTCTCTCTCTCTCTTTTTTAAGGAAAGGCATATGTTCTTATCCTAACTTGTCCCAGTAGAGGGTCAATTACAACCAGTTGGCTGCAAGTCTAATCCAAGAAAAATACTGAGTACAGAAACTTCAACAACAGGTACCAAGGGCCTCTAGTTCACTCAGTCATTCTTAGTACATATGAAATGTGAACACAGAGCCTATGGGTAAGATATTTTTAGGCCCTAAGTTTCCCATGATGGTCCGAAATGAATCAATAAATTAAAGCAGACATTTTTGTGTAGTTAGGTATTTTCCTGGACAGCTCTTTAAATGTCCACAATAGTATGAGATCTTTAATGTGAATCGTTGAGAATAGAACAATGTCTTATTTTGAAAAATATGCTTTGCCGAATGTTCATGTACAGGCATATATTCTACAGCTTTTGTAGGGTCAAGTAAACATTAAGCTATAGAGCTAAAAAGCCAACAAACAAACAAACATGTATGTGTAATAATAACCACACATAGCAAAAAAAAATTGCACGTGGTCTGTTTTGCTGATGTCAGTCCTCACATCCTCACACACACTGTGTCTTTGGACCATCTTGCAGTAGTGGAATTCACCTTTGGTCAAAATAAGTTTCTCCCAGATCAACTAAGGTAAGCATCAGAATATTGAATGTCAGAGCTCTGCCAGATTGGCATGAGAGCTTTGGCTACTGCGGAGGTGTAACAGTGTTGAGACCAAGGCCAGTGTTAGTATTTATCAGTATCTTTGGGCAAGTATATTTAAAGATGAGGCAATGGTTAGACTTGAAGATCTGTAATTTATTCCACAGACAAGCTGCAGAAGGAGAGGTAAATGTTACTCTTTTTTGATGGAAGCATTTCATTAAGCTAGCCTCTCTCTTGTACCTCAGTATTTACAGAAGGAAAAGGGAATGTGTGACTGCTAACATTGCTACTTATGCTGCATCTTGATTAGGTTTAGATAGAGAAAGCAGCAACACAGGTTTAAAATCGCCCTGTTCCACCTCAGTCATTATTCAGAAGACCTTTTTGTCTCAACCCTTGCAGGCATTTCCTTTCTATGATTTGTCACCTCTGTGCTTTCAGTATGTAACTCATGTTCATTCTTAGCCCCTAAGTTTCTAGATGCACACAATGGACCAACACCCTGATCATTCTGTCAGTATTCAAGGAGTAGAACCAAAGCTCCAAAACTCTAAGCACAAAATGAAGAGCAAAGGCTTCCCAGCCACAGAAATCATTCAAAGCCTCTGCAGGCTTCATAACATGTTCCAAGAGATTACATGAACTCATCTGTTTCCAGACTGAATAAAGCCGGTTAAAATATTTTTAATGGAACAGATTTCCTTATAAAAGATAAAAATGAACTTTTACTGCAATAAAATTTTTTTGTGGGAGCAGCTTATTTTGATAATTTATCAATTATAAGCATAGAAAGAACAGTCCAACAATTTTCTGAATTCATTCTAAATTTGTGTATGTGTTATATGATAAAATATTTGATTTTGTCTGGACTTGTTTATTAGAGTGTGTGTGTGCATGTGTCCAATACTTATATATCTACGTATCAATTTCAGTTTGTAACATTACAGTAGATGTCATAATATGTTTTAAGTTTTTTAAAATAATAGAACTGCCATGCTAGGAAATTATTATTAGCATCATTATTATTATTATTGATATTGTTGTTGTTGTTATTATTTAATCTTAGGAAACTGAATATCCCAATAGTGGCAGAAGGAAAATTTGACATTATAGAAAGCAAAATTAGTTTAGTAGTCCTTATATTTTTGCCCTCTTGAATTTTTTTTTCTGTGGGAATTGTTAAAATGTTCCTCTTCTTATTTTGATTTTTTTCCTCTCAGATATATCAAGTTTTTGGCATACTGAAAATTCTAGTTAGACTATCAGTACTGTCAAACACTGCAGGAAACTTGCCAGTCTTAAATCTTGCTATCAATTATTTTTCTGGTGAAATTGACTATTTTCATTAAAGTCTATGGCTCTGATTAGTTTTCCATTTTTTCATATGGAGTATTATAGAATCATAGACTGGTTTGGTTTGGAAAGGACTTTAAGATCATTTAGTTCCAACCCTCCTGCCATGGAGTTCATGTATGGACCAGAGCTGGTGGAAGCTGTGATGTACCTGCCCCACAGGCATATTTATTTATACAGGGACTACAGTGGTGCCAGAGATTATTTTGTGAGCTGCAGCAGTTATGTGTGATTGTTCACATCATTTGGGAAATTTTCTTTGAGTCTCTTTCAGAGAGAATGGATCTGATCCTGTTCTGTGCTATTTGGTTTGTTATTATTGGTGGCAAGAAGTTTGCTATTGTTGATGTCTTAATGAAGCTAGAGATTAAGAATATCTTTGTCTTGCAGTATAAAGGACCACATGGATTGTGTTGTTGGTATAGTTTACAGCTGTTTTCCCCTGAATCACAGAATGGTTAGAGTTGGAAAGGACCTTAAGATCATCTAGTTCCAACACCCCTGCCATGGGCAGTGCCTTGGCCTAGACCATGCCACCCAAGACTCCGTCCAGCCTGGCTTTGAACACTGCCAGGGGTGGAGCATTTACCACTTCTTTGGGCAACCTGTTCCAGTGTCTCACCACCCTCACAGTAAAGAGCTTCATCCTTATATCCATCCTGAACTTCCCCTGTTTAAACCCATTGCTCCTTGTCCTATTCCTACAGTCCCTAATGAAGAGTCCCTGCCCAGCGTCCTTGTAGGCCCTCTTCAGATATTGGGAGGCTGCTATGAGGTCTCCACACGGCCTTCTCTTCTCCAGGGTGAACAGCCCCAACTCTCTCAGACTTTCTCCATATGGGAGGTGCTCCAGTCCCCTGATCATCCTCATGGCCCTCCTCTGGACTTGCTCCAACAGCTCCATGTCCTTCTTATGTTGAGGACACCAGAATTGTACCTAGCAGTCGAAGTAGGTTCTCTTGAGAGCAGAGTAGAGAGGAAGGTTCGCCTCCTTTCACCTGTTGGTCACATTTCTTTTGATGCAGCCCAGGATGCGGTTGTGTCTCTGGGCTGCGAGCACACACTGCTGCCTCATGTTATATTTCTCATCAACCAACACCCCCAAGTCCTTCTCAGCAGGGTTCTGCCTTGACTCTCTTCTTAGACCAGTTATTTTGGGAAGCACATTTGTATGATGTACTGCCTGATCTCTCCAATAAAATGGTTAGCAGTTGCTGATTTGTCAGCTGAGACTGTGAGGCGTTCCACAATAACTGTAGTGTTTTTTCATTCTTTTTCAGTTCTCTCTGTTCCTCCTTTTCATGATGCTCATATCCAAGCACACAGCAAAAAAAATAAAGTGTTGAATGTGTGTTGGACTACACAGCACTTCTCTAACAAGTAGTAGAAAAATGCTTTTCATTTACTTTTGTTTTTCCTTTAAATTAGAAGAGCCCCAGCAAGACTGGCAGGTAATTAGGGATGAGTAAGGCAGCACAGGATGTTAGAGGATTTCAGTCAAGAGACAAATAGAATCATAGGATGGTTTGAGTCAGAAGGGACCTTGCAGATCATCTAGTTCCACCCCCGTGCCACAAACAGGGACACCCTCCACTAGACCAGGTTGCTCAAAGCCCCTTCCAACCTGGCCTTGAGCACTTCCAGCGATGGGGCATCCACAGCTTCTTTGTCAACCTGTTCCAATATCTCACTATCCTCATAGTGAAGAATTTTTTTCCTATTATCTGACCTAAATCTAACCTCTACATACATAACAGTATGTTTATCTTGTTAAGTAGAGTCATAACATAACAGGGTTTGGAACTTTCACTGTTTGCAAATGTAGTATTTGAAAATATTCTTTTCTCATTTGATGCTTAAAAAAAAGCATTTGATGTTTTTTTTAACATCTGTACTCAGGAAGATGCTTCAAGTGCAAGGGTCAGATTCTGGTGTGCCACTATGCACCCTAAGGAAGGGTAGCCAAAGGGGTGATCAAGATACCATAAACTGGAAGAGCAAAGGTCAGAGCCTGCAGAATGGAAGCTGTCCTTCAATGTGAATTGTGATCTTATTGGTAGGCTACATTCACATGCTGAATGTTGAGGAGCTGAGGGCAGAGCATAAGGAATGTAGGATTTGTGTGAAGAGCTGCTCTCTGATTAGCACTGTTAACCATGGAAGCTGTCCGAAATATGGGGGTTGTACATCATACAAGGAGAAGGAGGGCTCACGTCCTCCTTCCCCCACCCCAGGTGGGATGGAGAGGAGAACTGAAATAATGTAAACCCCACGGGTTGAGATAAGAGCAGTTTAATACCTGAAGTACAATATATTAATAAAAATAATGATAGGGGAAATAACAAGGAGCGAGAGATAAAACTAAAAGGGAAAAGGAGCAGTGATCTGTACCTTCCAGCGAACTCTCCCCAGTTTATCTAATAGGCATGACATGCTGTGGCATGGAAATACCCCTTTGGCTAGTTCAGGTCAGGTGTCCTGTCTCTGCTCCCTCCCATCTTCTTGTGCCCCTCCTCACTGGCAGAACATGAGAGACTGAAAAGTCCTTGACCAGGGTAAGCACTACTTAGCAACAACTGAAACATCGTTGTGTTATCAAGCATTATTCTGACTGAAGACAAACCACAGCAATATACCAGATACTAGGAAGAAAATTAACTAGCCAAAACCAGAACAAGACCATACATAATTGATAACATTTACACCTCAGTGAGTTGTCTACAGTGAACCAGAGACTGTATGTGCCTTACGTCGTATGTCTATACTGTACAATTCTGTGCAAAACCATGCAGATCTACAAACAGGATAGCTATAAAAGCAAGCCCATATGTTTAAGTGTGGCTGTGAATAGCTAGCATTCATTAATGGAGCCACATTATATCTCAAAAATTACCTGGAAGTCTGGTGTAGGCATACACAGAGATTTCCTCCTCACCAGCTACTTCATTTATTCGCTTATTTACCTGCTGTAATTATCAGATTCATCATAGTTTGCAAACCTTGTTTCAGAGTTCTTCCTCAGCAGTTGCTTTTACGCACTGCTGCAGAACTGTACAATGCCAGTGGAGAAAACCTCCTCTGCAAACACGCAGAAAGGAAGACAAAGCCATAAGGCAGACTAGACTAGTTTGACTATTTCACAGCAATCTGGAGTTTGATGGTTCTGGCTGCGCATACACATTCAGACTCATCCTCTGAATGTGTTCAGCACGATTGCTATTGTTCATGTGGAAAGACTCTCCAGACAAATTCCCTACATAATCTACTAAGAAAGCATGCTTCTGTAACAGTTTTCCAAAGTGAAACTTTCAACAGTGTGGATGTAGGAAAGATCATCTGCAGTTTTAGTTATGACTATTAGGAAAGATTATAATTGAAATCTGTACTCTGATAGTGTTTCAAATATTTTGTTGATAGCATTTTTGAGTGCATAGAAATAAAGGTGATGCTGAGATTTTTTGACAAGTGAATACATTTTTTCTGCTCTGAAGAAATAATTAGTTACTGTGTTTCAGCAGGAATTTTCTTTGCAGATGTTATTGCTGTAACCTTTGACATATAAGTTGCACATTAGATGGAATTTATTGTCACCTTTCCTGAGACTTGGGAAGAAAATGCCATATCGTACTAAAATACATTACACCTATTACACCTCAAAATCTCTCTTCCATTTTTTTTTTTTTTTTGCCTTTTTTCCAGTACAAGATTACCTTTCCTGTTATGAGCTTGTTACAAGATTATCTTTTCTTGTTTTCTACAAACAAGACAACCTTCAGTGTCTTCTGATGCTACTCCATATATCCTAGCTTATTAAAACTATATCTGTGGGTGAGTTGCTTGTTTTAGAAAAAGCAACAGCTTCCTTTTGGAAAGAAACAGTGCAGTATCTCTTAGTTCTTAATTCTCTCAGTCCACAAAATAACAAAATGAATCATCATTTTCTTGTAAAATTAGGAAATCATGCCTCTGAATTTGTGGATGATAGACATGCAGACAATCATTTGGAGAGAATTAGCTTTGCTGCATCAGTAAACCTTTTTCTACAAACTTTTGGTTTTCCATCCTTAATTCTGTATTGGTGTTCCTCGGTGGCACCTGATTCCTTCTTTCATTTCTATCGTTGTTTTGCTAAACTGCTTATTAGTACCAGCAGCAACTACAAAACATCTTCAGAAGCAGGACAGCAAGAGGAAAAAATGGAAGAGCTAATAACATCTTGGTTATTTCCAGGACAGTCTTTGTTTTAGAAAAGGGTCAAGAGGCGATAATACCTTGCTTACCAAACTTCAGCATGCTTATTAAATTTCTGACTCAACTCCTCAGGCAGCAACTTTTGTAGGAAGCATGTTTTCAAAAGGTTTGAACATCAAACCGTGTTTTTTTTCTTTTTTGCAATCAGAATGCCTAAGAAAAATATATGCTATTCTTTTACCAAACTCAGGGAGGCAAGGAGTTATAATACCAGATGTGACTCTTAACAAAGCTAGACACATTCATCATCTGCACAGTGCATTGGCTTCTGATTTGGCTTCATGGTCTCTTGCTTGTTTATAGGCCTGAGGAGCATGCTGTTTAACAAACATAAAGTCTCATGAATTTAAGGTTCTGGGTATGATCCAGTATTTTCTCCCTCCTTTGGCAGCCTCCAAGGATAAGGAACAAAATAGACAATCTGTGTCCAATTTAATTTAAACTGAATTTATGATACTGCATTTCAGTGTCCAATGTATGGCGAATTTCCTGGTAAAATATTGCATAGAAACATGTAGCTTGGATCTGAGACCATAAGAACAATGACCTCGCATATCTTCTTTTTGTAGATTCAAGTTGAGCTTGTATAAAGATATAAGCTAGTGTTTTAAAACCACTGCTTTTCTTTTGTTTCAATTATTAGTGAAGATAAAAATAGCATAGAAGATTAAGAATTCTTTAAAACAAGTTGAGAATAATTTTTAATTTGTAATTGAATTCTTCCTGTATTTTCAGAGAAGTTAAAAAATTATTTTTTCTGATTAATGTAGTGGTATATTACTAGAAAAAAAAATCAGTATTGATATTTTGTTTCTACAATTTGGAAGATTTCAGTTTGAAAAAGTCTTCAAACAGGAAATATGGAAAATAGGAAAGTTGTGGCTAATAGCTGTTTCAACCATTTTACATGGCTCAATGTACATTTCTAATGTTATTGAGCTGCAATTGGTGTTGCACAATGGCAGGAACACTTAAGCAACAGCACTAGTGTTCATTCTGTCTGCCTGCGCTTCCTGCTGAAGCCTTGACAGCTGCTTCACAGTTTGATTCCCGGCTGAGGCGTCTAAGATTCATGACTCTGGGGAAGAGTTGAGCCTATATAACAGTATTTCTTATAGACAACATGGGTGAGGGGATAGAATATTTTACAAATACTGTGCATATCAACTATATTTGTCTGAATCTCAATCAACTTGGATTCTACTTCTAGTGCTGCTTCCAGCTTCTAAAACAAGCCAGTTATTATTATGCCTCAGTAGATCTCCAAGTGTCTGGAAGGAAAAGGTGGTCCAATAGTACAGTAATACTGTAATTCTGTAATACTTACAGAAAGAGCGTTCTGAAATGTATACAGGTAAACTGATTACAAATTGTATATGTGGATTGATATTAAATTGAATAAATATGGAATGGGGGCTTTGAAAGTGAAGCCAGCAAAACTGTCATTTGCTCCATAACATTAATTTATTACTTTCTCTGCATTTTGAGGCAGCAACATTTTTATCTTGTACTTTGGGACTATCACAGTGTGTTGGTGTCTCAGAGGTATTACTAGAGGTTTTTGATGATTTTTTTTTACCTGGTTTTGGATACTGATTACTGAAGTTCTTGTGGAATTTGAAAAATTGGCCCAAAATATTTCTAAGCAAACTGTTGTTTCTTGTTCCCTCTAATCAATCCATTCATTTCTGACCTATGGCTGATAATTCAACCTTCAACTAAGATTCAGGAAGAAGCTTGTATTTTGAGGTGTCAGAGGAACAAGCTCTGGATATATAAATAAGAAACTCTTATTTTCTGACAAATGTTTATCATAGCCTACTGTAATTCTGATTAATTTTTCTTTGCATCCCTAGAAGAGGGGAGAAATAGAGAATAGAAAGAAAAGAGGGGAAAAAGCAAGCAGGAAAAGTAGGGTAAAAGATACCAAAATGCATTTGCAGGAAAAAAAAATATAAATTGTGTGATATATTAGTGTATATATATCTTTTTTATCATATTGGCTAGATACATCTGTGCACATATTGCTCTGCTTTCTGTTGTAATTTGAAGGACTGCCTCGCATTGCTATCTTGTCTTTGAGAAGCTCTCAGATAGTAGCCATCTGAAACATAGCTGTGCCAAATTAATTTCCAGCTTCCTAAAGTCACTTTTGTGGGTTTTGTACCTTAACATGAGTATGTTTTCTATGCAAAGTTCAAATCCAGATTCAAGTGTCTGCGATCTAAACTACGTGTGATGTTTTCATACTGAACTACATAGCTCAAAAGGCTAATGTAGTTGTAATAGCACTTCTCAGCTTTTTTTAAGACAAATACAAGCATTATGGCACAAACTTTGAATTGCTAAATTGGAAAAAATATATTTTAAAAACTGAAAAAAGCTTATGCTTTTTTTCACATTTCAAAGAGATTGTGAGGTTCTGAAGATAATTCACCCCCACAGAAATCTTGTGGGACATCATTAATTCCCAGATAATAATTTTGCCAACTTTCATATTTTTTTTTAATTAGAGTGTAGCGGTCATAAAGAGGTAAACTTGACATTCACATTTGCTGTTCAGTCTTACATAAGATTAGTGACTAGGCAATCACTTCAAGAGGTGAAAAAATAGATCAGTATGAGTAAGGATTACAGTCTGCTTGAATGACCCTATAAAACCTGAATAGATGGGTTAGAGTGCCCAAGAAGTTAGGAATATCTGTACAAGATGCAGCATGTTAAATTCTTCTGAGAATAGTTAACCTACATTGATGCAAGAATACATTCAGAACAAATTAAGGCATTTTTTAATTGGACCATTTGCGTCAGAATGCTATTAGTATCTTGGGCTGCCTCAGGGGGAGTGTTGCCAGCTGGTCAAGGGAGTGCTAGACTCCGCAGTACAGACATGGGCATAATGCAGAGAGTCCAGCAAAGGGCCATCAAGATGATGAAGGGACTAGAGCCTCTTTTCATATGAGGAAAGGCTGAGAGAGCTGGAACTGTTTAGCCAGAGAAGAGACGGCTCAGGAAGATCTCATCAATGTGTAGAAATATCTGAAGGGAGGGAGGCTGGCTGCAAAGAGAACGGTGCCAGGCTCCTTTCAGTGGTGGCCAGTGACAGGGCCAGGGGCAATGTGCACAAACTGAAACATGGGAGGTTCCCTCTGTACATCTGGGAACACTTTTTCTCTGTGAGGGTGATAGAGCATTGGCATGGGTTGCCCAGGGAGGCTGTGGAGTCTCCGTCCCTGTAAATATTTAAAAGCTGACTGAATGTGGTCCTGGGCAACCAACTCTAGGTTCACTCTGTTTGAGTAGTGGTTGGACCAGACAGTCTCCAGATGTCTCTTCCAACTTCAACCATTCTGTGATTGTCATCATAAAGTATTGAAAGATTATGTAGCAGCATTCCATCGTTTCTGTACTTTGTTGTTGTAGAGGGCCTGGCTTGGTTTCCCCTAGAAGTCTTGCATGCTAGAGTACTTTGAAGATTATCCTAAAAAGGACTGTCCTATATTGACTCCTACAGAGTACTGAAAAAAATTCAGTTACCCAAATCCAGTCCTTTTATCAATGCTAATTCACCTGGGTTTCATCTCAAGTGTCATCCCTCCTTCTATTTGTCTGATCTAGCTCAGTCAGGTTTATTCTTTGCACATTTCTAGAATTGTGTGCCTCTCTTTTGTAGGCAGTTGTTCTTGGCTAGCTTAGTTAAGTACCAGCATCTCCTATATGGCTTTGTTTGTTTGTTTGTTTGTTTCAGTTTACTCTGTTTGGAATGGAAGCATTCAGGTCCTTCAGTCTTCAGGATTTTTCCCTTTCTTGGTATAATGTGTGTTACCTTCTGTACTTTGTATTTTCTCCAGCATGGTAGGGAAAGGGAAGAGGTTTGCCTAACTTGCACTAGAAGGCTCCTAAGCCATGATGGAAAGTTCAAACTGGGGAAAAAAAACCAACCAACCAAAAACCCAACAAAAGACAAAACAACAAAAAGCAAAACAACAAGCAAACAAAAATTAATCCAAAACAAAACCAACCAAACAAAAACAATGCCCAAAAAACAACCTATCAAAAAAAAAGCAACCAGGGGGTGGAGAGGGAAGGAAAGAACCTAATGTGTATTTTCCTCACATCCAGTGTTTGATTTTGCCCCAGGGAGGCAATAGTGTGTTGTTGGAATATTAAAAGGCCGTGCCGTGAAACAGGGACTGGTCTCCAGTCTGAAATGAAAAGAGTTGCCTAAGACTGTTCAAGGTGCAGAATAGCTAAATGACTGACTATCTTGATGCTAAAATCAAATGATTATAGTGGCTGCCATTTAAAATAAAAAAAAATGAAGGAAATATTTGGTCCTTTCCAACCCTAACTATTCTATGATTCTATGATTTTATGATTTGTTTTTAGTAAGTATATATCCACACTGTCATTGTAATAACTTAGGGGATCCACCAGTGGTACACAGTAAGAAGCAGATCAGCAGAAAGTAATCTCTGAAAGTAAACTTCTGTTGAGCGTTTGTGGAAGTGTATCTATGCTATCTGCATTTCCACCCAGCTCTTGACAATTACTCCGAAGTTGAAATCTGCCATTTCATTAGCCAGTATTAGAAAGATTGAGTCAATTCTTTGATCATTCTAGATTACTTAGGAACAAATTAGTATAGAGAACAGATCATGACTCAGCAATCTCCTAAGAAGAAAGTTTAACAAGTTGTTATTTCTTCCCTAAAATAATAGCAAACAGGAGGTAGGTCAAAAAATGTTAAAGTCCAAACTGGTCCTCCACATTCCAGGAAAGAAATAGATCTATTCATATATACATTGGCAAGAACGTCATGAGATATGACCCAAAGCAGTTTGAAGAACGTAGCAGTTCTAAAAAAAACTTCTTCTCTTTCCAGGCTGCTGTCTGCAAAGCAATGACGTAGCAGAATTTCAAGGGCAACTTGAAGTGTTGAATTCTATGCCTGAATGTAAAATGTCTATGTAGTATAGTGCTATTTGGGTAACTTTAGTAGTAAGTTTCTAAAATGTGAGATCATGAGATTAAGAAAAAAGAACAATTCACTGTGGTGTTGCTTCTTTGTGTAGTTTGTTTCTTCAGATTTTCTGCAGTGATGCTCATTTTCCATCCTCTCACTTCATTCAGAACTTTGTTGTAGTGTGTAATTTCTTCGCTAACATTGCATACTGTGCAAATCCATTAATTCATTTAAAGTGTTCTGCTATGAACTTTTTTTTCTAGTTCCAGCAAGTAATTCTCTAATCTCACAACTGTCTATAATGTGTTGTTATATATTTTTAAGTTAGTCTCTTTTGTAATATATTTTGCAATCATCTCTAAAATTGCTGTAGGACTGGTAAACATGCCCCCTTTAGGACTCACAGGGTACACATAAGACACTTGGTGCACATTGTATCTTCTTTCTGTCTGTCTCCTGTATTTTGTTGGTCCAATAACATCTCAGTACAGTTTCAGGCATATTTGTATTGCTGAAAGATTTGCCAGCATACATAGAAGGTTTGACATAAATTATTGAAGATTTCAGGTTTTAAATGGAAGCAATTTTAGAAATGTGGAAAACACATTTCTCTATCGATAATGATACATGCACTACTGTGGTTTAATTATGCTAGGTGGGATATAAGCCTATAGAAAGGGAGAGGAAGGAGTAAGTCATTCTTATGCCTTGTCATACAGGTTCTTTAGCATATTCTTTGTGGTGGTTGGCTTAACTACACATGCAGAGTCTTGCCTGTGTCTTGCCTGACATAGGTCTGATGGGTGAGAAATCTGGCTTCCTCCTGCTGAGTAATGAAAGGAAAAGACAACCAGTGAGTGGTTATACATATGTATACATATGGAGGTTATGCCACGCAACAGGGTGCCTGTCTCTGACCTAGTCTTAGACGTGCTTAAATTGCTTCAGCCCTTTCTCTCCTCCTCTCTTGGCTTTCCTGTGCTTCACTACTGGTGGTCTGCTGTATACCATGCAGATGTTTTCCCCATGTTACTCCCTGGTTATTTTTCAAGTGGTTTCTTAGTAGAAGGGATGGAGGATCCCCACATGGGAACATCTGCTCTAACAATTTTTCAAAGCAAGCAGCAGATGGCATTGCTGCTTCCTTTTGATCTTGCAAGAAAAATCCCATACCAGTGGTGTTGGTTTAAGTTTCAGGCTTCTTGGTAATGGTGTACATGAGCATTTGCTTCTCCCTTTCTCTCAACAGTAGCACTACTTGCAGATGTTTTCTCTACAACTTCCTATTTTAACTTTTTTGCTTTTTGTGACCCTAACTCCTTCTAGGTGTCACAGTCTTTGGGTTTTTTTTTCCTCTCTCCCCATGTGGGACTTTATAATTACATCTGTATCATTGTTGCCAATTCTCAGTTCATATGCAGATTTTAGGGAAAAAGAAGGTTCATGCTATTCTTCAGCTTTGATTTTTTTTTAATTGAATTTTTAACTGATTCCTCTTTGCAATGCACACATTCATGTTCTATCACCCTGACCCATTTATATGACTTCTTTAGGTAATTTCTGATCAAATCTTACTGTACAGAGTGACCAGGTTGTTAATGGGAAACAGTATGACAAATTAACTTTGCATTCAGGAGGTGAAAATACAGCGTAAAAATAAGTGCAGTTTGTAGAGAAAGGAGACTGCAGTAAAATTCGTGATACAGCTAAGACAGTAACAGGAGTAGGAGCCCAGTAACAGAAATAGGAGCAGTCTCTGGGGGCAATTCAATTGAATTTATTGTCAGCCTGATGTGGGAGTTACAAATGTCATTTAATGTCACTCCCTGGAAGCTTAAGGTGGAGCTTTTGAGCACTCTGTCCCTTCAGAGGTATAAGGCTATTAATGCAAAATAGAGTATGAGTGACTTTATTTTATTTCTAAATTTTGCTATTGTATTTGGTCATTTTAGGTAGAGGTTAGCAAGACTCCTGTATCGAAAACTGGTGCATTTTCACCAGGATCCTATTTTCAGCTTTGCTAAACTCACTGTTTAGATGTACATCATCCTTCAGCCTCTACTTATTTGTGCTATACTGCCATCATTTTTTTTTTTTTTTTCAGTTTAAATCTGGATTTTGCTAAGCAGTACATAGAAATTATTTTCTTTTGAAGATTTTATGTTCAAATTTTTATCTTTAATATTTAGTTTTATATATTTCAGAAATGGTAATTTCTGTTCCAAATATTCAGTTGGTTGCTGATTGCTGAGTATTGCTTAAAACTTCAGGATTAATTTGTCAAAGGCTTTTTGTTCTTTCTTTTGATGTTTAGGTTGGGTCGTTTTTCAAAAATTAATTTTAAACCACCTCTAAAAGAAACAATCTATTTATGTAAATGATAAAATGCACAAAACTTTGCCCTTGAATGTTCTGTATTTTTTACTGGAACTTGATGTCCTGTATTAAATACCTCATAGAATTTGACATTATACTTGGAACCAAGAAATAAGAAAGGGAAAACATGTTTTCTACGCACAGTTGCTGATGGCTTTGATATCTTTTTATTCTCTGGAAACCGGCAATGTTGTTTGTTTGTTTTTTTAAAATATGTTGGTTTCCTTATTGACATAAATTTGCAGATGGACATGACATAGGCACAGCTCATTTGGACCTCATTTAATTGAAAAACAAACACAATTAAAAACTGGGATCAAAACAAGATACCATTTTATCAACATCCTGAAATTGCTGGAAAATTGGTCAGTATCAGGAAAGGAAACTTGCATTATCAGTATAAAAATTACTCCAGAAGGACTCCATGGAAAGATGGTGATTTAGCTAAATGTATTTTTATTTGGTACCATGAAAAATTGGTCCATATGGGCTCGATCAGTTAAAAATCTAATTTCAAATATGTTTTAATCCATTGCTATATAATTTTTGTATCTTAGGACTTTTCATTTTTGTTGAACAAGGAGGTCTTGAAACCTGTTCTGGAATGCTTAGCTACTATCCAGCAGTTTTGAAATGGACTTTGCAGAGCTTTTTTCTATTGGTATCACAGGAAGAAAGATTTGGTTACTCTGTCCACTGAGGGGTATGTCCTAAAGACTGGTACGAGAGGAGAAATTAGTGCACTTAAGTTATTTTTCTATTTGTTTGCTTTAAAACAGTGATCTACCATTTTCTGCTAAAGAAGTGATTTTGCTCACAGCTGTGTGTTCCTCCCTTGTTACCACCTTCATTCCTGAAACAAGAAGGAGGATTTGTGTGGATTCACTCCAGAGTTGCATCAGAGAATGCAACCAGGTTAAAACTATGCTGGCTGAAAAAACAGGAGGACTGAAGTAGTCCATAGAACTAAGGATATCACATTGGCTGGAAGATGCATAATAATGTAGTTTATTATTTACATTATGGTAGTTTTCAGAGCTGCTATGACAAACTAGGGTTAACCAAAAATTGTAGGCTCTTACATTATTCTTTGATCCTCACTAAAAAAGACTTTATTCATATCTATCTGCTACAAGCAAGGTCTTTCTCTTGTACCAGTCCTCAAAATACCATTTGCAGCTTGATGAGAAGCAAATCATAATTTTTGTGGTTCCCAAATTACACTAAATTTCGGTAATACTGGGGGGTTTGGATTTGTTTTCTCCATAGACTCTGCATGTCAGATTCACCTCATTTCACTCTGAACACTAGACATATTTAAAAAGATAATGAAATATAGAGAGGACTTCAGCAAAAGAGGGAACATGTTTTCAGCTTTAAAATTGGAATCAAATTTATAACACAGAGAATATAAAATGTGTTTTACTTGCCAGTGTTTTGCTAGTTTCTGCTTATGTATGATTTCTCTGAAGTATGTCTTTAACAGAAGGAGCCAAAGATTTGATTGAGTGGTATTCAGTCTTCTTAGTATTGTCATTCAAAACAGAGCTTGCTTTTTTACTCGAACCACACTTGCTGAGATCTGCATGAGCTACTCAATAGCTCTTAATCCCTTGAATGTAATTTCAAAATTGATTTCTAAAGTTAATCTTTCCTTTCCAAATAAGTATTGTTTCATTCTGGGAAGCCATCTAATCTGAGTTCATATATTCTCCCAGATGGAGACCACTCTTCTTCAGTTATTTTCCTTAAGAATTCTCTTTCTTGTTCTGTTATTAGAAAGGAAATTTATGGATCCATAGCTCTCCTCAAAGTTTGACTGTGATGACACACATTCTCCTCCCCATGGCTCTATGAAGTTGCGTAACTTCTTCCCCCCATGGATAAATGAAGGTTTTTGTGCGTGGTCTCAGTGGCCATTGAAGGTAAATTAAGTATTCAAGGGTTATTTGATGCAAGTAACAAGACTGTTACAATAATTCATAAATTATATGCTTTTGGAAGGATTCATTCAGCTCAGGATTCTCTTCATAAATCCCACACGATCTGTATAAGCCATAATACAGTCAAAAAAGTAAGCAATGCAAAGCTGTTGGTTTTTTTTCCCAGATTAACTCTTGCCATCCTCCCTAGTATAAATGGACATCTGATAGCTTTAGAGTTGTGTGCCATCACACCATCTTTGTGGCTGAGACTGTGTTATGTTAATGTACAATCATTCTGTTTTGTAATTTGGTGCCAAGAGAGTAAGTCTGCACTGAATTCATAGTTGATTGCACTGAAATACAAATATTCTTCAGGTAGTCATAATAATTAGGATGAGTCCTACCATAAGTTCATCACCCAAGTTTATACCTCATTTCTTAGATGAGCTTTTGTAATTTGCCTGGGGTTCTATACTGCCACAGTTAGAACATAACAAAAGAAAAAGCAGCAAATAACAAGGGTAGTTAGTTTGGGCATGTCTGCAATTTTTCTGGATGCATGTAGTTTTGCATACTTACTGAAAATTCTTTGGTTAACGCAGTGCAATCCCAAGACTTTGTGTATTTAGAGATTTTCTAATTGTGATTTATATAGAATCTGGCAAAGACTGTTTATTTAAAACTCTGTAAAGTGATGAATAAGGGATACCATTGACTTGCATGGTCTCACAAATAGATGAAGTAATGAATTTTGTTTCCATGTCACAATTTTTTTCCTTTTTTGCTCAGCTTTGTTTCTGCTCTATTCTAGTAGCAATTAAAACTGATTTGGTGTTAGTTTCTAACCAAGCTGGCAAATTTCCAAGAAAGACAGGTATTCTTCTGCTATCCCACCCACTTGTTATTTGGGGATAGGTTATATTGAAATGAATGTTCTTTCTGCCATTATGTGACCCCTTGCCATGTTTTATTCATATGAGGAACTAAAAGGACATTTACAATCTGTTTGTTATGTACAAGTGTAAAGGACAATGGGTGATCTTGCTATAGGATTTTAGTGTGCTAATGTTCTATTTTTTGTGTTTGACACAGCTAAATCTTGCAGTGTTCAAAAAGAGAAGACCTAACCTGGAATGTTAACAGACTAGCTGGAGCTCCAACACTAACATAAGCATGCCAAGCATTTATATCGGGCTAGATTACTCACCACTGTTCAAGCTAAATGGCACTTTTATTCTCTAGGTAGTCCATTTGAAAAACAAGAAGTTGGAGGTACAGGAAAATGGGAAAAGTTACTAATATGCTGGCTTGCAAAACTTGCAGAAAAGAAGAGGATCTTAAAAATCCTCAATCATTTTATTGTGATTTATTCATTCTAGAAGGAAGGACTGTGACACTGTAAAAGTTGTATACTTATATAGTAGTATTATGACATGCACAGAACCTTTAGCAAACTGCTGTTAAGAGGGAAAGACGAAAGAGGAAGGGAGCATACATGCAGCACTGGGAAAAGCAAGAAGAGGGCAGTCCAAAGGAAACAGATAAGGAATGGAAAGAAGAAAGGTGACACCTGGTGTCAGCAAGGACTGGAGGAAGCAACGATAGGATTTGTTTGAAGCAGAGTGGTATAATGTCTTCTGTTTCACAAACTCTAGTGAAAAGGAATAGTTTCAGGAGGAAATTAAGCAGAATGCTGGCACTGAGTCTACAGATGTTGGAACAAAAAGTGCAGGAGTGCTTTTGATTATAAAGGGTATGAACAAATAAGTACTGTAAGGCTTAATTAATTGATGCCTATAGGACACCTATAGGGTGTTATAGTCTGCCATTCTCTATAACTGTATGTTAATATTTAATTTCACCACTTGGATACAAACAGAAGATTTAAACTATTTCATGTTCAAGATTTAATGAATGAGATGCAGCATTTTGTATCCTGAGAGTGCTAATTCCTGTGCCAGGAATCTAGCATTTTGTTTATCTTACATTCTGTAATAGCGCATATGTGCATAGTGTAATGCTGTCCTCTAAAATAGTCTCTGTCTCAAAGGGAGAGAAGTTTCACTGTTGGTAGATGTAATGGCATCAGGTCTCTCTGCTGGTGCTGTATGGAAAAGACAACATCCCTGAAAGCTTTACATTCTCACATTGTTGGAGCTTCAAAGTTTTGTCAGGTGCTGGTGACTTGGACCTAACACTG
Organism: Psilopsiagon aurifrons; assembly: GCA_025447955.1. Taxonomy (NCBI): domain Eukaryota; kingdom Metazoa; phylum Chordata; class Aves; order Psittaciformes; family Psittacidae; genus Psilopsiagon; species Psilopsiagon aurifrons. Next base: position 107,254 of record JAOEHY010015909.1, on the reverse strand, counting down.
AGTTGTAACTCAGGAGACAAAACAGTTGGAAAACTTGGAGAAAGGCTCTAAGGGTCAGCGAAATTTACTGTGGGCAGCTGCTGCTTCAAAGCAACTCACTATGCAGAAGCCTATTAAGTAGTAGTAGGTTACTTTCCTGCCGTTTCCCCAGCATGATGGATGACGTTCTGAAAAGTGAAAGGACTTCCTGTGCCACAGAGGTTTTGCCTGTGACATCTTACCCAGACCCAGTTGCTTTCAACACATCGACTACACTCCTATCTAAATACTGTTATGGATCTCTCAAAATAAAGTGGTTTTCTGCTGGTAATGCTAAAAGGAATTTTTTTTCATCTATAAGAGGTGCTTGAATGCCTTTATTTAGAGATGGTCATATATGTATTGTAAATCTTCATTTACAATTCAAAACAGAAATAAATTCTTACTGGAAATAGGTTCAAGCTGCAGAGCTCAGAATTGGAAAATCATTTTTCTGAAGTTTTGGTGTGCTTGGATTTTGAAACTTAACTTCTTACTATAAAATGAATCAACAGCAGAGTTTAGAACAGTTTTGGTTTTCATAGTGTTCATATGTAAAAGTGTGTTTGTATATGTCCTAGTATTTAATATTAACCTATTAAATTGCAGTACACTGAATTTAGGGTAGGGTAAATTGTTTGGTTTTTAATAACAGTGTTCTTCAGGAAGATAAACACTCCAAATATATGTGAAACTCTAGCAAAAAACTGCATGAGATCAGCTAAGATAATGTTTAATATTAAATATTAACCTATTAACCTGAATATTTATTAACTTATTAATATTAACCTATTATATTGGAAGACACTTAATTTAGGGTAGGGTAAATTACTTGCTTTTTAATAACAATGTTCTTTAGGAAGATAAACACTTCAAATATATGTGAAACTAGCAAAAATCCACATGAGATAGCTAAGATAATGTTTTATTGGCCAAACTGTATGATGATCCTAATTAAGATACTTATCTTCTCTTTTGTACTTAAAATAGGGAAATGTAAATATTGCTTTATCAGCAAAGACATTGTAATTGTGTGGATGCAGGCTCTTTTATTTTGTGTATATCACAGGAAACAAAACATATTGCTAAAAGAGATTTCCATGGGATTTTTATCATTAAATCCAGATATGTTTGAAGACAATGAAAAATGTGCTTTTAAATTCTAAATGTTTCGAGATAAAACCATGCATGGCCAAGTCTTCAGCAGAAGCTTTTGCTGGAATTGTTTAGGAATGTGAAGAAAGGAGTCTCATGTAATCCTGCTGTGTATCTCTCGCTGCCTTTTGCTCCCTCCCCATCGTAATTTTTTCACTCTTTTGCCAATCTTAACCAGATCCAGCAGAGGGATGGAAGCCTCAGAATTGTTCAGCTTCAATAAATTCTGAGAGAACAGGATGAGATAGGAATGTATGCACTGGCTCAGAGCAAATGTCCAGTGAGCTCCCTGTTACGATGGCCATGAGTAAATGGTTAGGAAAATCATACCAGAACAGAGCAAGTAAAGACTGATACTTCTTCCAGTTTATTTTCCCAGCTTCTGGATATCACTTTACCAGCTTCCTGCACTCCACCTCTATCCATCAGTTTAATCTCATTTACTTGCCAACAGACAGCAGGCATTTTTTGAGGCAGCCTTGTGAGATATAACTTCCCTCTATGAAAGCCATGTTGAATGCTCCCTTTATAGAATTAGTAGTTCATGAACAAACGTGCTACCCTTTACTATTTATTTCTAGGGTTGTGCTTGGAATGGAAGTTAGACATTTTGTGATGTTTTTTTTTTCCAACCCCGGTTCTGCATATCTGATCTACAGATTATTTGCTGTTTCTCAGTATCATTCCTTCAGCTTGGCAGGAAGAAAAATTGCCTTTTGCGTCATTCTTTCCTCTTCACTTGTGTTAGCACAGCTCTCTGTACATAGCTCGCTGGACTAGTGAGAGCAGAAACCGTTAAATCTGAAACCAGAACTACTTTGTTGCTTTCTTCATTAGTTTTTCTGGAATTTTTTGATGTTTCTTTTATTGGTGGGCAGATGCACACAACCAAACATCTTTACCCGTTGTTGCTTGTATGTGCTTGTGTCTGGGGTGAAGACTGCCTTCATTTCATCTGTCAAGTTACTTAAAAGAACTTAATGACTCCCTTTACATTTACTGCAAAAGAATTGTGACTGCTACAAAAATCCACCTCAGTAGCATCTAACCCAACACACAGAAGTAGTTTTGCAAGTAGAACTGAGGTTTAAACTAAAATGTATTTTGCATTCAGTTATGCCACTTTGAGACACTTTTGCTGTTCGCTTGATGTTCTCCCTTGCACAGACTTGCTGCGTGGCAGGTCACCTGTATATTCCTTGATGCTCTATGCTGAAAATCAGCCAAGTTACTTAAACCATTTATATAGTATTGTTCCTCAGCTGACCAACAAGTAGCTGTCATAGGAAAGGGTGGTCTTGATCTTTTTCCTTCCGTAGATATATTAGTTGCCCTTTAGCTGTAAGGCTCACCTGACTGACAGTGAGAGAATCTGCAAGGTTCCATGGTGAGCCAGTTCAGGGAGCAAAATCAGAATAACACTGTTCTCTCGGTTTGTAAGGTGATTTTTTTCCTCACGCTTTTAGAAAATTATTTGAGGAAATATCCAGGGAACTACAGAGGAAGAAATTTGGGATCTGTGCTATGCAGATTAGGAGGAACTAGAATCAAGACTTCAAGCAGTAAGCATATGGATAGAATCAAGGTGGCCATAGCAACAGGAATTCAGATTATGGGAGTTCAGAGGGAGTCAAAAGAAATTTGTGCAAAGAAAGTAGTCTACCGGGATTTTTAAGAGACTTCTGATGAGAGTCCTTACCAAAGGTTGTTTAAGAAAATAACAGAGAATACAAAAAAAAAAAAAAGGCATTGTATAAATAACTGAATAAAAAGAAACAGAAACAAAGAGTGAACAGTTAGTTTTCTCAGCAAATGGAGTTCACCAGTGAGTCTTCTCAAAGAAAGGGAAGAATAGTAAGGTGATGATCTGTGAATGAGGAAATTAAAACAAGGGCCAACTATAGAAAATTGCAAATGGAGTTTACAAAGTCTGTTGAATGGCTTTGTGATAGAATGTCAAATAAAATCAATGTAAGTATAAATTAATAGGCAAGGGAGGTGGAGAAATCCTAGCTTTGCGTATGAAAGGACAGACCTTGAGTTGTCTTCTATCTATAAGTTAGATCTTGGACTTGTAATAGAGATATTTCTAAACAGAGGTACAAATATTTGTATTCTATTCCTTTAGCAAAACATACAAATATAAATAATAGTCCTGCAAAAACATTAGCTTACTATCAATCAAAAGAAAACAAATCCAAAATTATTAATTATTTGGAGGGGAACAGAGAGCAAAACAAAGAAAAAATTTGTGTTTCTTTGCACAGCTGTTACCGTATTCTGAAGACAAAATGCAGTTACAGTCCCCCTATGTCTCTGTAAAGATACATTAGAGAGTGGCCAAATTCTAGGACTGGTGGCAAGTCTAACCATGAAGCAGTATTGTATGGGGAACATTTAAACAAGTCAGGACTCTACATTTGTAGAAAAATCCCGAGGAATATGAAACAGAAGGAACCACCTCTGGTGTGGGAAATCTATTGCAGGGGAGAAGGGCATCCCTCTGCTCTTTCTGTTCTTAAACCTCTCAAACATCTGCCTTTGGGTACTGGTCTTAGTGGATATTTGATCTGACTCAGTACAGCGATTCTTATGATTCTGTAGTTTGACAAACTGAATTAACCCACAGCGTGGTCAGGTTATGCAAATGAAGGGGGAGTGACAAACTCTGCCCCCAGCCTATTTCATGCCCTGAACCCTCAGCATGTTTACTGCCTTCATTCAGTTCAGTTGCAGACCAAGCCCTGTGTATAACTGAATTTCAAGAACAGACTATCAGTGGATTTGAAGTTTTTGCAGTCATTCCTTAAAACATGCATTGAAACTCAAGTTCAAATGATACTTAAATTGGAAGAAAATCAAAATAGTTTATGACATGAAAAGCTCAATTAAGGGGGATAAAAAAGCTCCTTTTTCTGGTGACATGATAATATAACCATCCACATGTCATTACTCCAAAATCATAAATGCATTTCACATACAAAATACCTTTTAAGAGGCATATTCTGGTTTTCGTTCACCACCTGTATTTATTTTCCTGCTATCATATGAGAGCAGAAATAGCAACTCTACATGCTTTTTGTGTTTCTGTCATGCTCATGAGGCAATAGAAGCAAAATTTATAGTTTTGCAATCTTTTTAAAGAATACTGGTTGTAGTGGCCACATGTGCTGAATCATTTTTAGATCTGACACCTATACTACATCCTAATTCTGACTTCATGCCAGCATTCATGCTTCATGGAAGCATACACAGGACTTCTTCTGCATTCCCAGATGTGCTTTTTGCACTTTCCTATCCATAGAGGCCTACTGCCTTCCAAATTAGTCAAAAATCTGCAGCACATATGCTTCCAGAAACTGTGTCAAAATATGATGATTTAATACAACATTCCTTTCTGATTAGGAAAACTACTTCCAATGAACTATCTACTTAAAGATTTTTATCAGACATTCAAACTACTGGTTCGGCTTTTAAATGCTGCTTTTCTTGGCTATATGTTACCTCATTCAGACATCTCATACAAGGAGATTAATTTTCACCTTGCAGAATACTGATTTAAAAGCATTCCCCCCTTTTATATTAAGCAAAGAGAACAGCTCATAAATTAACAGTTTGTACCATTATCACTGTTCTCAGTGTCTGGAAGGCTTTGAGCTGCCTTTGTACAAATTAACCGTATTAAATGTCAGTCAGGCACATGCACATAGAAGATATGTGATGATCAGTGTTTTGTGCAGTGGGAGTACACAATAGCTATTGCAGTTCTAAGACGTTAAATAAAAGTATGAAATAACTTAGAAGAATAGAAACATAAGACAAAAGGATTAATTCAATGAACTTTACTTTGGCAAGGCAGAAGATGGGGTTTGGTTTTTTTTTTTCCTCCCAGCAGTTATCCCAGGATTCTGTGCCTTCAGCAGTAGAGTTTTGCCCCTTATCCTCCTTCTATTTGAAGATATCTGCCTCTTCCCTTTCCTTTCCAGGGAAGCCCATCTCCAATAGTATAATACTGCAAAATCTAGACCTTACTATCCCCTGACTCATAGCAGATGTTAGGTGTAATTCTGGTTTCACAGGCAAAAGTCTCAATTTGGTTTTATTGTCATGCTATACAAAGCATCCAGTGTAAGAGTAATTTTCAAAAGCAGGATCCTGTAGAGCACGTTATGAAAATTTAGAAGTTTAACTGGTTGAGTAAGCTGCTGAAGTGGAAAGCTTTCACTACAGAAAAGAAAATTAATTTAAAAAAAATTAAATTATTCTTATTCCTTGAATTAAAACATTTTGTAGAGAGAGAAAATTTTTAGTTTGGGAATCCTTATTCTTACCTAATGAAGAAGAGGGTGGAAATTTTTTCTGCAGACATTTGGGGTTTTTTTTAATAGTTATGATGTCGCTCTTCAACTTTCTTTTCATTGTTTTTCAGAATATTCTTCCCCAAGCTCATCAAGATTTTTACACACTTTATCTCAGAAATCTTAACATTCACCCTGCTTTTGTAATATCATGTGTAATCACCAACAAAGGTACAGGCATTTCGGTCACACCAGGGAGACGACATAAGATGATTCACCCTTGGATTAACACCAGCCCCTTCAATGCAAGGTGATGAATTTCAATCACTTACTTGAATTTCTCAGCCATTTTTGTAGAAATGCTAGAAGCTTGCACAGCATGTGAGTAATATAATATAGAGCTCTATTAGTATAAATGATAGCTTAGCTGTGGAGCTGGTGAACAAATGATTTGCTAGTGTAACCTAATACCTCCAGACTAATTTGGTGTTTGAGAGGCTAGAGGCTATAAGGAGGCACAAATGCAAGATATAAATTTCTGTTTAATGCATTGTTTGATAGCCACAGAACCTGCACTTGTAGACAAAGCCAAGTAAAAGGAAATAACAGCTTTATGGACTGGAGATATTTTCCAGGATTGTTGCTGCCTAAAAAAAAGGAAAAAAACAGGATGCGGGCCAGAGCAAAGAAGTGAAGTGGTGAAGCATCCAAGAGATGCACAAATTACTTGTATCAAATACCAAAGATGAAATTTAGTTTATCTCATGCTTTAAAGAATCTTAGTCTGTGCTTATGAAGCATTTGCATGGTGACTATCCTGAAATCTACTTTACATAGCTAACGGCTTACATTCATCCTGAAATGCTGTAGCAATTTATTTTCTTTAGGAATAACTGTGAATCTACAGGACTTCAGTTTAGTTGTTAATTCCCAGGTTCTTCAGCGCATAATTCACAGTCATGCTCCTTGAGTGGAGTTATCCAAGTTACCAGTTGGTGATTTCCCTGTTACTGGCTTTTTTGAAAGGCTTGATTTAGGGTCTGTAGCATTTACCACCTTACTTTCCAGATCAGGAAGCTCTTTGGGTTTTTTGCTTCCCTGGAGTAAAAGGAGAGAAGGAAAACTTTCCTATTCCTTGTGCTTATAGTCAGATCCTCAGGAGACTCAAAGACTGGAGCTCTGTGAATTACATCCTTGTATGCATATGCAAGGAATCCTTTGGCTGCCTGGCATTCATTCATTAGCGATTGCAGGAATTAATCTTTTAACATAGGGGTGCTAAGAATTCAAGAGATGACCAAATGCTTGAATCTGTAAGTAAAAAAAGGAAATAGTGGTTCCTTTCCAAACCATCTGAATCAAACTGCAGGGGTTCGTTTCGTGAACTGAACCCTGCAGGATTCATACAACTGTAGAGAGAAATCTTAACACCTAGTCCAAGTGAAACAATTTCAGGATCCAGCAAAGAATTCCTAAACCACACAAGCCATAAAACTTGCTTTGTTAAAGTCTTATTTTATGTTTTACTATTTATTTATCCATTATTGTCTGTGTCCTTACTACCAGTAAGTGACTGTTCTTTGCTTCAGAAGAAATCGTAAAACCTTTTCTTCAGACAAACTGTCCTTGAAGTCTATCAAAGCTGGAACTTTCTTGAGTGAAATCTGAAATCTCATGTTATGACCTTTAATGACTTTTACTGACTTTTTAATAAAACATTTACAGACATTTAAATAAAATTAGTAGAATCGCGACCTGTGTCACCATTCATTTGTTCATATTTCTGCTTTCTTCATATTGAGGACCTTTTAGGTTACAAAGTGAGGACTGGAGTAATTGTAGATGGTTAAAGTGTGCCAGGGTAGATTATTGAATTAGTGATATAAGGGAAAACATAAATAGAAAATGTAGCTAGATTACAGGAAATTGGACACGCTTAATTGATGCACTTTGAGAGTGCATTTTTTTACATTGTATATGTGAAAAGGAAGTTGAGACATACAGTTTTTTGTTTCAGGAAGTCAGATGAATATACTAAAATGTATAGTTTCTCAAGAATATTGTAAAATTTGTAGAGATTAACCCCTGTGCCTCTTTTTATTTCTATAGTGGAGAAAGTCAAGAGGATAGCTCTTCAAAACCATTATATGCTTACATATGTTATTTGAAGTTATGGGAAATAGCACTGAAACACTACTGCCTGTCCCACCCTGAAACTTGGTATTCTTCTTACCTCACAATAATGAAGTAAATGATAGTATGTTCCTACCATGGTATGCTATAGGTGTCTCTCAAATACTAAGATCATAAGCACTAAACTGAATATAAATTAAATGATTACAAATTAGGAAAGCACTAATTAATTTTATGGTAGGGCACTCTGATGTAGCAAGCACTGCATGCCTTCCCTTATTTTTTTTTTTAATATATCCTAATGACAGGGAATCCACAAGCACTTAGGAAATCATTCTAAAGGCAAACTAATACTGCTGTTTAGAAGCATTTCAATTCTAGTTTTAATTTGTCTCACTTTAGCTTCAATATGCCTTTTTTACACCTTTATCCAGTACTAAGAAGAGTCCTTTATTATTGAACACACCATCTTATAAAGTACACACAAAACCCAACAAAATTCTAGAATCACATTAGAAACAGTGAGTAGTGCAACAGGTATTTTACCTTACCTTGTCAAACTATTAGTAAAAATGCTTTTGATTTGTTTTAATTTGAAGCATCTTATGGGTGGACATTGGTGTTAATTTTGAACAATTTTTTAAAAAATATTCTGCGAATACATTTCTGTATTTGTTAGTGTGCTATAACAAAATAAATGGTATATATACTGTGCAGTTCCACCAGACCTAGAGCAGACATGGAAAAGATATAAATGTGTCAGTATTGCAGGAGGGAAAATACATAAATGCACATGGTGACTCTCTTAAGTCTTGAGCTCAGTGTGATACTAATTCATTTTGGTGACATTTGGAAAACTTCTCCCAACATTAATAATAAGTTTATAGTGGGGGGTAATTCTGACAGACACAGTGTTGAAATAAAAACTTGAAAGAATGTCTATCAGATTTTACAGGTGCACAGAACATGCATTTGCAGTTGATTGATGATCTTTTTGTTAAAGGTTGACATAATGTTGAATGGAATGTTTTGTTTATATATGGTGGTCTAGTTTATAGACCAGTACCAAAATGTATGACCAATCTGGGACTTTGGACAGTGTCTCTTTTTTATTATTATTTTTTTTAACCCCTGGAAAATTTTCCTGTATTTATCTTCTCTTCTGATCATCAGCACATGGATGCTCTTTGCTTATTTTATAAATATGATTATCTTGAACTAATTTTTCCTTTAAAAATATTCACTTGAGCTGAAAATTTTAGATGAACATACTAGAATTTTAAGCAATATTTAGAAAAAGGATTCTAGAATTTCCCTTAGAGAAAAGAAATATATAAAAAAAGAAAATACACAAAACTCTCAAGGTTTCTACCCCTAATGGCTGGAAGTGGAAGAACTGGAAAAAATGGTGCCACTATTTAATAAATTGATTTGTCTCTTTTATAAGATCAGTTCAGTGGAAGATGTCATCTTTAACCTTACTTCCAGTTCATAACATTATGCTTTCAATTGAAGCAGTTAATTATCTAAATACTGAATTCACATGCAAAGAGTTGTGCTCAATGGCTCAATGTCCAGCTGGAGACCAGTAATGAGTGGTGTCCCTCAGGAATCGGTGTTGGGACCGGTCTTGTTCAACATCTTTGTTGGTGACATGGACAGTGGGATTGAGTGTGCCCTCAGCAAGTTTGTTGATGACACCAAGCTGGGTGGTTCGGTCGATACTCTGGAGGGAAGGAATGCCATACAGAGGGTCATTGACACGCTTGTGAGGTGAGCTGATGCCGACCTTACGAAGTTTAACCATGCCAAGTGCAAGGTCCTAAACCTGGGTCAGAGCAATCCCAGGCACAGCTCCAGGTTGGGCAGAGAAGAGATTGAGAGCAGCCCTGCGGAGCAGGACTTGGGGGGTGTTGGTCGATGGAAAAATGAACATGAGCATGCAGTGTGCTCTTGCAGCCCAGAAAGCCAACTGTATCCTGGGCTGCATCACCAGCAGGTCAAGGGAGGTGATCCTGCCCCTCTACTCTGCTCTCATGAGACCTCACTTGGAGTATTGTGTACAGGTCTGGTGTCCTCAACATAAAAAGGACATGCAACTGTTGGAACAAGTCCAGAGGAGTGCCATGAGGATGATGAGGGGACTGGAGCACCTTCCGTATGAAGATAGGATGAGAGAGTTGGGGCTGTTCAGCCTGGAGAAGAGAAGACCTCATAGCAGCCTTCCAATATCTGAAGAGGGGCTATAGGGATGCTGGGGAGGGACTCTTCATTAGGACTTCATGTAGTGAGAGTACTACTCTTCATGTAGTGAGAGGACAAGGGGTAACAGGTTCAAACTTAAACAGGGGAAGTTTAGATTGGATATGAGAAAGAAATTCTGGAATGGGTTGCCCAGGGAAGTTGTGAATGCTCCATCCCTGATGGTGTTTAAGGCCAGGTTGGACATAGCCTTGGGTGGCATGGTTTAGTGGGACGTGTCCAGCCCGTGGCAGGGGGGCTGGAACTAGATGATCTTAAGGTCCTTTCCAACCTTAACTATTCTATGATTCTATGAATTGTTTTTAAAATTACGAAGATGTGTGCAGTCAGAACCATTTTTAAATCCATCCAAAGCGTAAGGTGGCTCTGTCTTAGCAACAGCAAATAAGTTGTTAGTTAGTGAGAAATGAGAACCTTTCCAGTCCTTCAGTCAGTTTTATTAGCTAAAGTTGAAGTCTGTAAATATCTTTCAGTCAAAACTGATGTTGACTTCGAAAGTCAAAAAGCTTTGTTTTCTTTGGTTTGTTGGGGTTTTTCCAGAAGTTGTAACAGCACTAGCTAAAGGATCCTAACACCAACTTTGTCCTAAAAGGTCAAGCTATGATCTTGTCTTTCTTGAGACTGTACATTTGTATTTGTGCTCAGGAATTCACTCTCCTAACAAGAGGATCCTATCAACAATCCTATAAACAGCGTTTATTTAGGAAGAAAAAAAAAGGAAATCATCATGTTGGAGATATTTAGCTGGTTGGTCACCTTTCATCTTTTTCTTACAATATAGGGATTTATATGTGTGAAATCTCAGTGTATTTGTACTGACAGAAAACTGAATAGGAAAAGAAAGAAGATACTGCTTAAAAACACCTTCCTCTCCTTTAATTTTGCCAGCAAAAACTAAAATCCAAAACTGTTCTGCCTGTCCCGCATCATTGAAGTATATGGAATGAGATGCAGTGAAGGAAATTATCTGGTTGTAATCCATCCAATTCTAGATATAATCTAGCAAATAATGTTAAAAAATAGGTAAAGCACCTGCGTGAATCTAGGTTTCAGATAGGCCAGTATAACAGTGAATCCAAAAGCATAGGCTTAAATTCTCTTCTTTTTCTTCATACAGATAGAATATTTTATATATTGTTTCTTTTTCACTAGACCTTAAGGAAAGCAAAGTTAGGGAAGTCAATAGCACCAGAATGGATCAGGTATTCTTGGTTTATGGATCTCTTCAGAGGTGCAAGGGAAGTGTGTTCTTTTCACCTTCAGTCTGGGTTTGACTTGTGAAAAGTCTTGGAAAATACCAAGGCTGTCCAACTGTCTCATTTCATTATATCTTATCTCAATGGGAAGAAAATTTCTTTTTGACACTTTGAGCAACAGTTTCTCTCTGAAATTCATTGTATAGACTCCTATATATATAAAATGTCTAGTATTATATTAGATTTTCCACAGGTACAGTATGAAAGTGACAATTCTGTCTGTGTCCCATTCAGGCTTTTAGCCACCAGTGCTTAACCTATTCAAGAGTTCTCACTAATCAGGAGCTACTTGAAAGAATTTAGCTAAATTATAGCTGCTTGAAACAGCTAATTTTAATTCTGAATGACACTGATCCAGAATCTTTTCCAGTCATATTCTGATGATTTTCCGTTTCCTACAATAAAGGTGAAGCCCTTTTGACCATGTAGTATTCCGCCTTCTGTCTTCTGAATCCAAATCCATACAGGTGTGATCCTGATGCAGTGTATAGCCTCTGAATACCTTTTAGGGTGCTATAATTTTTGTTTTCTCTCCTAGTACTGTAGCAAGTGAACATAGAAATCAGACAGCAGTATTGACAGGGTGACAACACTCTCTTCTACCATGACCTAAGACATCCTTTTCTTTGTAAGAACTAAGTTAAAAAATTAGAAGAATCATAGATATGTGAACTGAGGTGCAAGAACGGAAGACTAAGTAAAAGAAACTAAGCATAAAGCAGAGCAGAGGGCTTTTTCTGTGCCCACAGGATTTTGAAACGACAATTCAGTGATAGCTGGGGCAAATAAACTCCAGTACAACTTTAAGAATATTTAAGTGTGGATCTTTTTTAAAGGAATTTTTGGAGTAAAGCTCATAGTGGTTTAACTTCTTTAAAAAAAAAGCCACAAACTTATCTCAACATTTATGAATTCTCAGTATATGCTTCCTTTGCATATTGGATGTTATAGACAATGCTTGCAATATTTCTAGAATATCTTGAAAGTAATAAACATCTTTTTAATTCTGCCTAGATTTTACCAGCATTGATTTATTAGGAACTGAATGAAAAGGCCTTTTGTTTTTCTTCTATTTAACACATTCAGATTTGTTGTGTGAGCAAGACTCAGAGTAGTCATCAGGCTAATCAATTTACACATTATGTAAAATGTTAGATAATTCTACACATGTAAAATGAATTACCACGGAGCACAGTGAAGAAGCACTTAAAATAATGTTGACTTTTGTATTATTGTGACTTTATGTCTTTATGTATTTTAACATAGTTGCAGTGTTTTGATCCTTTCTCTTACAGATTAAAGTTTGCTTATCAATGTTGGTTTAGCTTTTTCTAATTCCTAATTATAAATATTTGATTAATGATAATATTTTGATATTATAGGGTTTTTACCACATGCTAACACTTAAAACTACTCAAACTGCAGTCTTTTTAAAACTGTGAGCTTCTACAGCAGTGGTAAAATTAGGTTTTATCTGCAAAAAGAAGTAAACTATGAAAAAGTATGGCTATCAAGTTGACAGCTGTTTAGTGTTTACAGTGATTTTTCTTGCTTTTGTGACACTGCTGCAGTGAATACTTTGATTTTAATTGGGGCTTTGTGACTTTTGAAGGTCTTAGTTTGGCATATAACTCCCAAGTTCAGGAATAATTGGCTGGAGTTTCTGCTATTTATCACAAAACAGCGCAGATAAACATTTCAGTAGTTGCACTGATTTGGATGTAAAAGACATGCTTGCTGTCTTTTACTTTTCTGTTATTCCACAACTGTAAATCCAATCTTGTATAAACTCTGTATAACACGGAACTTGAAAATAGGGAAACTGATGGTTTAGAACCAAAATAAACTCCCATACTATACTGAAGTCAGAGTGCCAGCAGGGAAGTAAGACTTTATCTGACATGAAATTACTGCTGAAAAATATTTTTGTATTGTAGTGTTGTTTTAAATAATATGCCATCTAAGAATGTATATTGTATATAATATGTATTTTGTATGCAATAACTTTAAATAAAAATATTTGCAGGTAGATATGCAGGCCTTTCTGTGCTTGGAAGTTTAAACATACATCAGGTGTATATGTGCCAGAGCCTGGTGGAAAACTCTATGTCATGCAGCTCAGAGCAGACCTGGTAAATCTATTCATCATGAGCTGCAGACCACCACTGTGTTTGCAGTGCAAAAAGCTAGCCTTTCTTTTCTGGATAACAAATGATCACAGAACTGGGAATGAGTCAGACCTTTCAGACCAGCCAAAGACAAACTGCCTTTGATTCCAGTCCTCTTGATTCACCTGTACATATTCCATGTCTTACTCAGGTGCTAAGCAGAAGTGCTTTTTGTCTTCGAGGCTGAATGGTCCTTTAGTTTAAATTAGGGATATTCACTGGTCTTCCCTGAGAAAGTAAAATAAATTTGCTAGTGGTTACTACTTGTAAAAAGCTGTTAAAATACACAAGTTCTGCCTCATTTCCAGTGAAATGCTGTGACTTAAGAACACTCGTTTATTGTTAACACAGTATGCTGCCAGACAGTCCAGGTAGATGAAACCTGATTCTCTCTCTTATTGCTTTAAGCATTTCATTATCACTTTTGGGTTGTTTCAAAAGACAAAGAAAATATAAAGCTCCTTGGAATGAAGTAGTAACTTTCAGCTGAGATTTTTCCGTGGGTTGCTGGGGTTTTTTTAGCAATAAATTGACTGCATTTGACCTTTTGCTTAGGAGGACCTTAAGGTTTTCTATTACTGAAGAAATAAGTTACCATGATGTCAGTGCTATCAGAGGTGAGATGTATAAAAGAAGCTGTTAGGTAATGAAACATGAAGAGACACACAAGAAATATTAAAAGCTTGATTGGGCAAGTCAGCCTGTGTCAATGTTAATGCTAAGAACATCTATCATAGCAGAAGCTGTGCCCAGTCTGTGATACCCTGACTGCAAGCTAGGTATGTAGTCAGATTTCTGAAGTGAAGCCCTTTCTCACTGACCTGTTACAATGATATGAAGTGTTACATGTATTTGTAGATAAGCTGTCTGTTTGCTGTATCTAGACAGCAAACTGCTATTGATTTATTTCAGCCTTTGCTTTCCCAAAGTATTTTTAGTGATTTCTCATGAATGCTTGTATTAACAGTATACCTTCAATTTTAGCCCTTGTCATTTTTTGTTCTTCTAATGATGATATTAAAACTTAGGTATTAACAATGGTGGGAAATTGCAGAAATCACATCTCTTTCTTCATATTTGAATGCATTCAAATAACTTTTTCATGGTCTTTTAATTTATAGGAAGTTATGTCCGTATTGAAGCAGACCTTAGAAAAGGTTGCTTCCTGCTTAATTACATTTGCTTGTTATTCATGCCTGTCATCTCCTAAAGTGAAGATGTTTCCATTTCATAGCTTGGAACTGTTTTTAGTAAAGAGTAGGAATGCCTCACACATTTACTAGACTGACAATTCTGTTCTAAAGCTCTTGATGCTAGTCTTTGATCACATTGTATGTTAGAAAAAGAACTTATAAAAGGCAAGTACATTTGAATAAGTGCTACATTTCACTGTTAAAATTAGTATAGGTTAATTCTGGAATTAACCTAGAATTAACCTAGAACCTTCTGGAATTAGTGTAGGTTAATTCTGGAATTAACCTAGCTGAAAACAGTAATTCTGCATTTACAACTTTCCTGGTCTGTGTTAGTGGTTTATATAATTATCAGCTTGTTAACAAGTTCTTGGGGGTTTCATAACTTTTTTTTTTTTCTAAAATGAGCTAGGAGAATTTTAAAATTGCTTGTGCGATACAAATCCTTCCATTTTCAGCATCCTGTTTTCTATTTTAAATAGCTTCTATTAAAATCTGCCATGTTTATTCACACTATGTCTGTTTTAGAATCTACCTAAACTTTTTCACTATACTAACACAAAAGCAAGTAATTATTAATTTTATCCTCATAGGGTCACTCTGAGACAGAGAAAGACTATCTTAATTATATGGGCAAGGAACTATAACATTGGATAGATTGAGTGGCATGCACAGGAAGCCTGTGGTTAAGATGAAGACTGAAGCAAGGACTCCCGAGTCTCAGTATAGTCACATCTTTTATTTACAGCTATTCATGGAGCCATTTGTTATTTTCTTATTTAGTGATTACGATAGCCTGGATTCTTTTAAAGTAAATAAAACTTTCTATAAAGCTTTAGACTAATCCCTAATCTTCATTGAAAAGAAAACCCAGACGAAAGCTGTGTTTTTCTGTTAGAATTTTTCCTTAAACTCTTTAAATAAATTTAATTTTATTTTTTTTTTTTTTTTTTTTTTTTGCTTTTATGTTTATTAGTCTCCTGCTTCAGCTGAGACAGGAAGTGAAAGAACATGCAATATCTTCAACCTTGCAGACCTCAGGACTAGTACAAAATCTCACAGGAAATTCTTGCTTCGCAGACCATGACCCTTTTTAGTCAGGTATGAGAGGCCAGAGATGCACAGAATGTGAGATTATTATCCCATGAAATTTGGTGTTTGGGAGTGTCTATTTTTAGCTCAAGGAAACTCAATAGGGTGGAGATGTCAGTAACATCTCCAGCCCTACGACAACCCCCCAATCTACTGATGAGAAAGTGAAGAAGTTAAGCACATGACCAGCAACAGGAAAAAATGCACTAACCAAATTTCCCTGCCATCCGCAAACAATTTTTGTGTAATCTTCTCCATCATTTCAGCCACTTTCTAAAGTAGTTCTGCAGTTTTTGCACTGTCCTCAGCCTTAATGTGGGTCAGTAAGGCATATGTGTTTTGAGCTTGGTTGAGCTGCCGTCACATTTAGGAGGAAAACCAAAAATTCCCTTAAATTGGCACATCCTCACCATGTGTATCTCAAAGAGCTGTTCAGGTCCACACAAAGAAATTATGGTTATGGATAATTCCACTTTTATGTATTATATAAAAATCTAGGGAAATAGAGCACAAAAGAAGTTCTCATTTTTTCTATTCACATTTACCCAACAACTCAATGTCTCATTTGCTTTGTCACCAGACAGATCAAATTCTGCCGTCAGAGATGAATGTTTTTGCTTTCTTCTGCTTATTTCCAGGGCTCATATTTTTTCTAGTTTTTAAAAATTCCTGCATCATCTGTATTTCACAAATACAGTGAGGGTAAAGGATGAAGATCAAGTCTTTCCTGGACTCTTTATTCTCCAACTTTAGGAAACAATTAGAGTAACTAAAGTCCAGTCCTTGTTTAATTATCAATGTCTTGTAAAAAAAGTACAGAGGATGAAAATGGATTATCCACGCTCATACTTGTGAAGCTGTTAACTATCTTGTTTCTCTAGATGAAACAAATTGTTTGATCTAAAATAGCTCTCAAATTTAAATAATTTGTCATTTCTCTATCATTAGAGATACCCCCCATGTTATAATTCAATGTTTGGTAAAGTTCCCATGAAAAATCAGTCAATATTGCAAATACTGTAATATCATTTTAAGTGTGTATTCTATAAAATCTAGGTTAAAAGGTGTTGCATTCTAGGAAGGAATTTGTAAGCTTCTTTGCAAACCTTTTTTTAAAATTACTTTGATTGATTGTGCCCTCTGATATTTGCTTTCCAGCTCTGAATACTTTGGCAAACATGTTTACTTGTAAGAATGTTGACTGAGAGCGCTAGCTGTAAGCATATTCTGGTGACTACAGAATTTGAATTATGAATCTGTGTTGCAAGCAGTTCTACTAAACACTGTTCAGTAGAAAAGAAGGAGACTGAGGAAAAGGTCCCATATACCAAGGGCAAATAATACATTATTTGCTGCTTATGTTTTTACATTGCAGATAGTTACATTGAACATGCTGTTCATGCTTGGTACTATCAGTAAGAATTTGTTCAGTGCAGAAAGTTCACCCAGGTCTGTTTTAAGCTGTCTATTTGCCATTTGTAACCAGGAAGCTGATCATATAAGGGGCGTGCGAGCCAAAAGGTTACACTTTTCACTAGGAACAAATTCATAAGCATGCTCGCACAAACCTCATGTGAGTATGACACTTACAAATGTTTTATAATTTCCTTTGTAGTATGATAAACAGTGTCTTAGTAAACATATTACAATGTATATGGAAGTAAGTCTTTTTCTTAAAATACTGGGTGTCAAAACAGACAAAAATTGACTGCATTTCTGTAAATATGGTTAAATTGAAATCCTGAACACAATTTTGTGGGTTTAGAATAATTTCTTATTTCCAGTGTTTCAATTTGCAGGGTTTTGTTTGTTGCCTATTTATTTTTTTAAATCTTTTCAAGATAGGTTGTATGTATATTACCTAGAAAGAGAGATAATATTGCTATTGGCATTTTACGATTCTTCTGATACCAGAAAGCTTTAGACTTCATCTTTTAAGTCTTCTGAAAAGTATAATCTAAGGTAAGATATTAGCTGCCTTTTTTTTTCTTTCCCCTTAATGTGAGCCTTAGTTGAATGCATTGGTCTTCATACTGGAGCATTAAGAACAAGTAAATCTGTTTGCTTCACTGAAGGCAAACAAGGGTGAAATGATTTAATGTCAGGTAACACAACACCATGAAGGCGTCTCATAGAAGTTCCTGTGCATATGCCATGTTTCTTATGATAATAATGGTTTGTGATAACTTGCTCTAGTGCGTGTTCCCACAGAGTTTTGTAGTTGTTGCAAAACTAATAGGGGTTACTGTGTTCTACAAAAAGAAAAAAAAAAAAAGCTTCATAAGAATGGCTATC
Organism: Psilopsiagon aurifrons; assembly: GCA_025447955.1. Classification (NCBI taxonomy): domain Eukaryota; kingdom Metazoa; phylum Chordata; class Aves; order Psittaciformes; family Psittacidae; genus Psilopsiagon; species Psilopsiagon aurifrons. Next base: position 89,384 of record JAOEHY010015909.1, on the reverse strand, counting down.
CAGGGAAAATCTATTTTCTGCATTTTTCTCTGACTCCTGAATCCATGGACAAGGATGAGAAGGTTATAAAGAGCTTCAGCGAGTGTTTCAAATGCTGGAATAGAATAGAGAATTTTCATGAGAGTATGTTTATTAAATGAATGCAAGTAGGAGATAATACTTCCAATTGTTTCAAAAAGAGGTATTACTTTTCCTTCTATAAAAATGTATTCTAGTTGTCAGTAAACAAATGAACACTCCCAAAGTCTTTTTCCTCTTCTGGCATATAAGACTATGTGGAGAGAAGTCCCATTATATGTCTACAATTGATATAACTCTTTACTATGTTTCTGCTGCACAAGAAGAGTTAGCGAGAATGGTTAGCATTGGTTTGGTTTGAGCTTTAGCTCCAGCATCCTGAAGCAAAGTTTTTCATTTGGTCCTAAATCACAGGCTAATATAGGGAAAAGTTTTGGCAAATTTTTAGTTGAATATTTGCCTGCTCCTATATTAAGAATTTATCTGAAAAAAAAAGTTTTTATTTGCAAACTGTGCAAGTAAGGGTCTAATTTATGCATATATTTAGGTTGAATTATTGAATTAATTCAGTGGCTTGAACTTTTCAGTGTAGATGCCTTCTAGTGTCTCAGAAACATCACACAAAGTCTTTCTTTGTCAGACTTTTCTCAAAGTGCAAAACCAAGACAGTGTGTTTAGAGCAGAAGGCTCACGCAGCATTTTTCGCTTTATTTTTGTGTTGTCTGCACTAGCAGTACGCCTCTCAATCTGAGGCTTTTCTCCTACATCCGGAGCTCTTAAAAATGCAATGTTTACATTCAGATTTAAAATATAATAACCAATATTACAATGAATCAATTAAAAGATATATTCAGAGCCAAAGGCTCTGTAAGTCTGTCTTTAAAGTACTCAGAGGACCTATGACAGTAATAAGCCCAATTCTTGATGTTTACTTGTCTCTTCCAGGAAATCAATATAAAACCTGAGGTATATTTTAATTTTAAAACTGTAAATAGGTTAAAAAGTAATCCTAGGTGTGCTCTTCTACTACCTTTATCCACTAGGTGACAGTACAGCTCTTTTACCTTTTTTTTTTATTAATATTATCCATAGGTGTTTTTTTAAAAAGGAGCTCAATACGAACTTCTAGGAATGTGTTCTTACCAGCTGAAAAGTGTGTGCTATGCATGATTTTTTTAATGAGAAAAACTTTTATGAGATAAAGAAATTTTCTCAGTATAGTACTTTAGTTAATGCAGATTAAATTCCTTGTAATTGAGTAAAGGTTGTTTAACTGTGAAAGATAATTCAGAGTGGCTCAGTTGTGGACTGATAATAGCTACAAAAAACTAAATCATGGAAGTAACTGGAAAAAAAAACCAGGTTTCAACCCCAAGGTAAGAAATGCTGATCAATTATACTTTTCTTTGTAGTACTGGTCTTTAAGAGCTTAAATTAATAAAGCTTTCTTTAGGTAATAGATTGTGTAGTGTAGTTAACCCTTGCTTATTTGACTTGTTACAATCATTTAATTAGAGATAAATTACTCACTTTCAGTACTCTATTTTATAAAGCAGTTGTCTTTTACTTGAGCATTTAGTTACTTTTTACTTCCTGAAAATGTCTAAGTCCAAGCACTGGAAAGAAAAGGAGAGATAATGTCTATAGAATTCTGTTCAAAATTATGTGCATTTTGGAAACTGGATAACACTTGCTTCACTGCTGCTTGGGTAAAGTTATGTCTCCAAGTGTCTGTAGAGGAATTCTGTCAGCTAATGTCCCTCTGTAAGATTAAACTCACTGTAAAAATTAACGTCACTAAATACATGTATCATATCATACAATTAATTAAAATTAGCATCTGTCAGGTATAGATACTTTAAATATTTCTATGAAAGCAAAGTATTAAAAAGCTCGAGAGTGACACATTTAGTGTTTATAACATTTTTAATACATTTTATAGTAGTACTTGGTTTTGATGATAATATTTCATGTTAGAGTGTCACTTTGCATGTCGTTTACAGCTTGTGTATTTACATGCTCATACTAAATTGTCCTGATGCTTAATAAAGAAAATGAGTTTGTTAATAAAGGACTTTATAGTAGAACTGTTTGCTTTTATCATTCTGCTCCTGCATTTTGAGAACACATCTTTAAAAAGAGTACCTAAGTGTACAGAGTAGGCAAGTTAAATAAACAAAATTAATATTGCTCATTAATAATAAAACATGCTAGTCAATCAGTAAAATTAAATAACTTTACTGATTTGCTGGGTCGTCTTACTAAACACCTTCAATATAAACCAATAGAAAGATTGATTTTGAGTATTTAGGAAAGAGCAGACTTGTAATAACTTACTCCTAAAACATTCATGGAAAAAAAATTGGTATGATTTAGAGTACTCATTGCCAGCTGAAATTTTGACAAGATTTATGCTCTAACCTTCTTTCCCAAAATGGTGCAAGTCTGAATAGAATTTGGCCCATTTATGTTTAATGGCTGAGGACCATGTAAGGCTTACACATTTAAAATTTATGATAGAGTATTACAAAGGATTGCTTTGTACATTGACTTAAGATTTCTAGCAACATTAAAGGCTGGTTTATTTCAGTGCTTCTAGTAAAATGCTGTGGATCACCTTTGAGATATCATTTTATGTACATGTTGTATATAATTGTTATTTGTTTTCTTATTGCAACTTGGAGTATGAATATTTAATTTTAAAGAGTTCCTACCTAAGTTCCATCATTTTCCTGTTTCTTCTCAGATAGTAAAGATAAATACAATTTATTACACAGTCAACTGCATGCCTGTTATAATAATTTTTCCTATTTCTTTTAGGTACACATCAAAATAATACATTCTATGACTATACTACATTAAAGCACTTCTGCACCTTTAGTTTAACTGTAATGCAATTAAGAAAGCTTACATACATGATTTTTAGCAATTATGTAGATTAGAGACACTAATGTTAAATAAAAAAGTTGCTGAGTTCTTAACACAGAGAGAAAAGACTGCAAACAATGTACTTTACAAAAAATGTTGCATTTTTCTATAATTAATTATACAATCAGAGCTGCAACTCTATTCATAGGTTAATAGCTAAGAATATGTAACTTCCACAATAAACTTGTATTTTGGGGTGTTTATGACTGAACTCAGCAATTTAATAGTAAACTAGAGAACCCGTGAGGTCTTTTTTGGCAGTGACTTTTTTAAATATATATTTGAAAAAAAATAGCTCTGCTTTCTTGGGGTTTCCGTAAATAGAAGTTAGTGGGTTTCAGACACATTTTTGTAAACCTGTAAACCTAAGAATGTTTTATTTTATAGGATGCTATTTTAGAAACCTGTAGTTCTTAAAAATTATCAGTGTTAAAGAAATAGAATCTTAATTTTTGTTTAATAGTTGGCTAGCCTCTGTGAATGCTTTTCCCAAAGCAGACTTTCCTGAGCCATATCATGCCATTAGTTTCTAAGCAGAACAGATGTTAACTAGAATTTTTTTTTTAAGGAAGCCTGGTACAATATGGCCTCATGTACCAACACCCTTGGCCTGTTTCTTACTTTCCTCATATTACACTAATGACTTCAGTTAAGGTGCTTGTGATTTATAGCAGTGCAAGAGAAACATCAGATCTGTCATGCTTTTAGCAGCTCCTACAAAATAGGATGTGAACTAATACCTTCAGTACTAAAGTCTGGTCATCTCTATTCCATGTTTCACACGAAAAAATGATGGCTTCATTCTGAACTTACTGAAATCTATAAAGGCAAGGCTCTTTTTGTCAACTTCCGCAGGTGTTGAGTCAAGGTCTTTGTTCTAATCCTGCAAGGATTTATGTGCACACTGTTGCATATCCATTAATTTCACATAAGCAAAGTCATGGATGATTTGAGTTTTAGCAGTTTTTAGCATTGTTTGTAGTTTACTTACTATAGTTATGGCTCCAGTTACATCATTCATAATCAAGTTTTAAAAGCCATTTTTATTCTTTGCAATTTTTAGTGTTTGTTTCTTCTTTTCAAAAATATGGATGAATTTGGAAATGTGCAAAGAAAAATTTCTTCATGTAAGAAAATGTATGGCTAGATGGAGGCTGAAGGTTAAAAAGTATCGTTCATAAAATATAAAAAATGAAGTATTAAGAGCAATACAAAACAGAGTAGGTTAAAGGATAGCAGATAACTGCAGTTTTTTAGCTGCAACCCCCTGTTGTTAGAATGTCTGAGAACTGCCCAGTACTGAATGTGTTTATCCTCCTGGCATCACTGGGACGACAAGACATATCATTGACCCCATTTTGCAGCAGAATGTTGGGGCACAGAATCTACATGCAAAGTTATTTGCATTATTTCAGAGACTTACAAGACTGCATGAGCCTCTGCTGTGTATGTAAGTCATTACACCATCTGTTATGCCTTAGCTGAATAGCTTCTTGCTACTAGCAGGTAATGTTATCATCCTGCAATTTTTTTATATACTTTTTTTCAGCACAAGCAAGAATGCAAGCTTTTTCTCCTATTTTAAGTAGCAAAAATTTTGAATTCATTTACAAAGTTGCATGAGTCAGCTGAGCAACAGGTTCTGCAATTATTTCTGCTTTATGCCTTGAAGTGCTCTGTGTTTCCTGAGTTTGTTCCTAATACTATCCTGTAATCTTGCTAGCTTTCACCCATATGTTCTCACAGCTGGGCAAGCAGTATGAGCTGTGGCTAGTTTGGTGCAATGACTATATAAATAGACTCAGTAGTAAATAATGCTTGTAACTAGCTATTGGCTGGTATATGGCTGCTGCCAAAAACAGTTCCTAAGCATGTCTGAGTTTTGATAAAAGCTGAAAAGACTATTAGACTAAAAAAATACCTAGCTTGACTTCCCACCAGCTGGTTTTTAAAAACAGTAAAAATAGAAGAATCATGTATGTTTTAGATATCTGATAAATGTAATTGAAATTAGCCAACAGAGGCTAGTCCAACTTCATGCTAAAACCAGGATCAGCTAGAACAGATTGCTCAGGGCCATGCCATTAGGTTTGAGTATCTCTGAGGATGGTGGCTCCACAATCTCTGGGCAACCTGTTCAGTCTCCCCCTTACGGAATACTCTTATCTGAAACAGAATGCATGACCTTGACTAGATGTCCCAGCATGCTGTCCACCTAAATGTTAAGTGTGCAGTTTTGGGGAATCCACCACATGCCTGGGGAGATTCTTCAAATGGCTGATTGCTCTCATTGTGAAAAATCATCTTCTTGTGTGCTGTTAGAACCTCCCCAGGATTAACTCATACCTGTTATCCCTCATCTTTTTCATGTGACTCCTTGTAAAAAAGGAAGTCTCCGTCTTCTTTGTAGCACCCTTTAAATACTGGAACATGGTGAAAAGGTCTCTCCTCAGCCTTCTTTTTTCAAGGCTGAAAAACCCAGTTCTCTCAGCCTTTCCTCATACAGCAGGCTTCCCAGAACTCTGATCATCAGAAGTTCCTGTATTTCAGTTTTCCCCTTGCCTCTTGTCCTGAGACCTGGGCGCTACTGGAAAAAGGCAGCCTTCTGCCCCTTGAGGTATTTATTTATATACATGGATAAGGTTCCCCCTGAGTACTCTTTTTGCAAAGCTAAACAGTGACAGCCAACTCAGCCTTTTCTGGTGTATATATCAGAAACTCCAAGCCTGGAGTTTCAAAGTTTCAAAGCTTCAGGGCCCTATGTCATACTCACTTTAGTTCGTCCACATCTCTTCTCTACTGTTCACACACAAGACTGTACATGTTTTCTGTAACTGTTCTTACAGTTCAGTACTGTTGAATGTATGTAAGCTTTGCTTAGCAAGCAGTAGAGGTAATTGTTGGTTTTGTATATCAACCCAAAAATGATCAAGCAATGTGACTTAAAAGTATATTTGAGTTTTACCTGTTCTAAGGTATTAAGATATGCAGAAGCTAGGGGGAGGAATATTAGCTAATGCTGTAAGCAGAATACTTTGCTGGTTATGCAAAGGAACAGCATCTTTTCTGTCACTAACAGCACTATTCATTGTTCTGGTTATGTGAATGTAGATAAAGGATTTGACTATGTTGAAGAAAAAGAATGTTGGAATCCAGTCATGTGATTGTACCTGCATTTTTCATGAGGTTTCATGGAGCCTACTGACTTTTGCACAGAAATGCCCCAACCATGTAGCATTTCAGGCTTTCTGAATGTATAACTTCACTGTGTCTGTGAGTACAAAAATGGAACAATGGAAGTAATACATATGACTATATAAAATATGGTTATAACTTTGATTACATATTACACATATAAAATCTAAGTAATATGTAAATATAGAACTGATCTGTAAAAATGTTTAAATCCTCCCTTTTAATTCCATTGTGCTCTCAGGCATAACTTATTTTCAAAGATGCCACTTTATTCCTTAGCTGTGCACTGTGCCATTCTAGAAGTTGTTCTGTAACATGGGCGTAACATTCTTTTTACTGATTTGAGTAGTTTAGATTTGAAGGACAAATGTAATGCCTCGCAATTGTGCCCATTTTTAGATTTCTATGCCTTAGAATGAGTTTGAGGAAGAGTTACATGCACTTGCACCTTATCAAATTGGGGTTGTTTAGGTGTTGCTATTCCATATTTGAGTTAGCTGTCACTTGGTTAAAGATACATGGTGTATTCAAATACAGAAGTGACAAATAGGAGAAAAGCTTAGAGAAAAGACATAATGAAGTCAGGTAGACATATGGAAAAGAAAACCATTCTAACCTACCAAGAAAATTGCCTGTGACAGTTTCTCCAGTTGTGTCAAACTCCATAAATATTATAATTTCTGAAATTATACAGTGGCCACTAATTGGTGGGGCAAAACAGCTCTGAATCTACAACTGCTGTCTGGCAATCATTTATTTCAATAGAAGGTGCAACTATTTGATTGAATGCCATTTTTAACAACTACAGTAATAAGGAACTCTGCCCTAAATGGCATTAGATTATAAATCCCTCTCAAAAATATAAATTATTAAAAAAAAAGTGTTCTGTAAGATACTTGTGTGTCGGGATTTTTGCTGATCATAATACACTTTAATATGCAAATAGTGACGCAAGAATTCTCTTCAGTCAGAAACATTTTTTAGTGAATCTGCAGTTAGTGACCTAAATTAAAAAGTGTAATTCTGAACTTTAATATTTAGCTAATTTAATTGAAGAAAAGACAAATATCCAGTATCCAATTAATTGCTGATTCTGTAATTTAAAAGTAGAAATAGGAAAGAAATTATTTTTAAACAATCTGTATAAGTGTTTATGTACATATTCGTGTGTCTTTTTTCAATTATTTTTATAGTGTATCAAATTACTTCTGCACCTGGATAGATTGCAGCATTTTCCTGAAAACTTTATTCTTTTGTTTTCTGGTTCTGCGCATAAACTTAAAGGTCCAGATATTTAGGAAAGCTGAGAACCTGGAGTTGGGTCATGATTTCAGGAGATCAGTGCCGGAGAGTGAGCACAGATACATGCCACCAAATGAGAGTTGCTTTCTCCTAATCACCTTTTTCCGTTGCTTCTTGGGTAGTATAAGCAGGTAACATAAAGGAAATGGACTTACATTTGAAAGTTATTTGCAAAGATTTGAAGGCTAATACTGAGTACTAGTAATGGTTTAAAGAGAGGACCTGCCATTAAAGGACCCAGAAACAGTAGAAAAGGAAGTGCCAGGGCAAGACAAACTTAGGAGAGTAGTCAGTGGAAAACTGACAGAAAGGTTGGCAGAAGAAAAGCATTTTACGCCATTTAGTTACTTTACAAATCCCAGTGAGGTAATTATTTATTAAATAAAAGCTTCAGTCTTCTTCCCTTTCTTTTCAGGGGGTTTACGAGTGGTAGCAAAAAAAACCCAACTGTTTAATGAAGGACCATGGGAGATGAAGAACATCTGTGGCTCAGGCTGATAAGGAAGATGTAGATTTACTTGTCCCTTTCAGGATCTACTTGTACTGATTCCCATCAATTAGTTTCATTTTTCAATCATGATTCATGGGTTGAAAGTTGAGAAGATGCATAACACTGGTACTAGTGTATCTCAAGCAGATAAAAACTCAATAACAGAAAGCTGTTGGGACTTTCTCAGGCTAAAATTACAGATGATCACGGTTCCTTAACTAAGTACAAGTTTTCACACAGAATGTTGAAGTGTTTTAGCTAATTATTTGAATCAAAGTTATTCTCATGCTCAGCTTTCACGCATAGTTTAAGAATTCACTCAGGATGTATAGTTTTACATAAATGTGTGAAAACTAAGTAAGCAATGAGCGTTTTGTTAGTTTTACAGATCTATGATGTTCTCTCTTCAGTATTTCCCCAGTTTGCATCAGAGTCAATTTTGATGCATTCATACTTTGGAGGAAATCTATTGTGGTTCTGTCTACAGAAAGAGCTTCTTTTACTGCTTTATTTTTCAGTTTCTTCTGAAGTTGAGAGAGAGATGAGTGCTACCCAGCATCTGTCAGAACTATTTTTTTTTTATCCAGCAACACATACAGGGCTCAATTTACAAAGCTTGTTCTTAATGATTTTTATTTTTTTTTCACATTTCTAGATAACTTTAATGGATCTGTTCCATTAAAAATATGGCTACAGAGTATCTACACATTAGGGAGATTTCATATGGTTCTTCTTACACCTGAAAAAATAGTTTCATTTTCAGCACTAAATAGAGAGAGAACAGCATCAATGTTCATGGTTTTACATTTTAACTTAGCAGGTGAGAGAGCTACTCTTCAGAATGGTTGTCATGCTAATTTCAAAAAATAGAAAAATATATGGGCTTTCTAGAGCTGAACAGTCTGTGCTGGCTGAGTGCCAGTATAAGTAATACGTATAGAAATGTAATGGCTCAGAGCAAGCTGATGAATGACAGTGTCACATGAGATCTTCAGGGAACAACAAGAATATGCGTGTCTTAAATATTTATTTGTGCTTTTGGAGAACATGCAATGTATTTTCTAATGTGCTTGAGGAAAAAAAAATGTCTTCAACTGAAAATAAATGCTATTTAAGTAAAAAGAAAACAGTAAGGCATAAGATGTAAAATTGGAAAATGCCATTTATTCAGAAGTAACAACCTTAGTAAATCAAGGCTTCTGTGAGTTATTATGGTTCCTGCTATTATGGTTACTGCTAGGCTATACATATACAGATGCAGTCTGATTTATTGTTCACAAAAATGGCAAGATACAGCAGGTGGACAGCAGTGATAAATTAAGATGTAAAGAAAGGGGGAAGAATAAGAAGTTAATAGTGCAGTCATGGTGCCATGTGTGCAAATAGCAGTAGCCATCAGAATTCTGCAGTAATCATGTCTTAACCTACTGTTACTTAAGTTTTATGCTTGTTGTTGCTGTTGTATAATGTATGCATTGCCAGATGCCTTGAATATCTGCTGGTGTGATTTCATCTGATGTTAGCTCAGGAGTACTGCTTTGATTAATGTTCATGCTCTCTACACAAGTCATATCTCATGTTGATCCACAGTTGATCCACAGGGATGCAAACTTTATCAACTGGACTTTGATTCTGAAACTTGATGATGTTCATGGCAAATCAGTATTTAAAAGCTATTTAATGAGAACATGTCCTGGTGGTTTAGTTTATAAGAGAGGGGGGAAAACTTAAATAAATCTGTATAGTGATAGCATTTGAGAATGTTGAATATTGAAAAACATACTTAAGTTAGAGGAAAGTTTGCTGTTCCTAATATGTTAAATTTCTTTATTCCCTCAAAGATAATATTAATTTTATAGTGACAGCATAGGCTTGTTTGTTTTTCTATAAAGGCGTTCTTTAATACCAAAGTAAGTGGATGAATGCTATTGTTTGAAACAAGCTGTAATAGTTTAGAAAGCTGTGCCACTCTCTCCGCACAGTTTTCCATTTCAAGAAAAAAACCCTCTTTTTTTTCCTCCCTACTTTTTTAGTTAGAAATGGAGTGCTTTCCAGCACAGGCTTGTACAATGAGTATAAACAGTCAGGTGCAGGGGCACCAGCCATTATTTTTGAGTGAAACAGTAAAGTTTTCTTCATTGGTTCTCATGGTAGGAAACCAAATAAAAGTTGCAATCTAACCATTTATATATTAATGGCCCTGCAACATATACACAGTGTTTATTCATGTACCTATGCATATGCCATAAAAATGGTGGTAATTAGCTACACAGATGATGTCCCCTCCCGTCTAAGTGTCAAGTTTCAATGCTCTCCTGCAACTGAGTGGCAGAGGACTGCTTTCTCCAGATTTTCTTACTGGAATGGTTCCAGAGTGCAGGGCTCCTGGAGGTGGTCTTCTTCCAAAGGGCTTCTATATTTTCTCCAGGAATGAATTCTCAGAATTAAGTCTGAATGAACAGACTACTTTTATACTTATATGCTATCCAAGATGGGAATGTGTAACGTACAAACTAAATATGTTATTACTTACAGTGTCTGCAGAATTAAGTTCTAAGTGTGAAATACAAGAAATATCAAAACAGCTAGATATTAGAAACTGAGTTTTAAATACCAAGGTTTCCAACTAACATTTCCAGGTTTTTCAAAGTCTCATGGGATTTTCACGTGTTTTGTAACTGGATGTTTCTCTCTCACTGGATCTGCCATGCACACAAAAGCAGAAGCTGAAGAATGCTGAATGTAAATTGCATATACTGAAAAGAGGAATTTGAGAACTAAAATCAAAAGGGACTTTTAGCTTTAAATTATATATTTGCCCTAATTAAAATATAAGACTGTCTCTGTTATAATGAGGCTGTTAAAAGCATGGTTTTTTAAGGTGAGTAATGACACTAAGATTGATAAAAAAGAAAAAGTTAAAAAAGCCCCTGCACCCCGAAATTACATTAATTACATTTCACTAAGTGACTCTTTGATTTTCAGGAGTACTTTTAATAACATCTGGCTTTTAGAACCGACATCTCATGTAAAATAAGAATAGAAGCAAGCATTAAAGGTAAGACTGCACTAATAGCAAGAATGTGGCTGTTCTCAAAGTAATTTGCATAACCCTTGTCTAATGTATGATACCACAATTTAAGAATTGTGATATCATACATTATTTAATCATAGAATCATAGAATGGTCACAACTGGAAAGGACCTTAAGATCATCTAGTTCCAACCCTCCTGCCATGGGCAGGGGCACCTCACACTAGAATCATCCTATAATGCCTAGCTCTGTACACAAGGAGAGGGCAATGGTTGCATACCTTGAATTTACTAACGCATTTAACGCAGTCTCCTGTAGACCTGTTGTCACCATATAGGTGAGATATGAGCCAGATCAGTGGTGAAAAATGTAGATGGAAAATTGGCTGGACTGCTGAGCTTGGGGAGTTCTGATCTGTGATGCAAAGTCCAGCTGGCAGCCAGTAACTACTGGTATTGCTTGAGGATCAATACTGGGATCAGTAGTGTTCAAATTGGATGATGGGATGGAGGCCATTTTGAGCAAATCTGTGAACAGTGACAAACTAGGTGGAGCAGAGCAGGATTTTCTAATGTTGGACTAAACGACCTCTGGAGATCCCTTCCAAATGGAATTATTCTATGATTTAATGCATAACAAAATAAGTGGTCTAATGGTGTAAAAACACACAAGTTCAAGAAGAGAGTATAACAACTTAAAATTTATTTAGCTAAGATTTGTTATCAGTAGTTGCAGTAAGAATGGTATGTGTTACAGACTAGATTTTCAGTGTTGCAGGTTCACATCTGTACTGAAGGACAGACAATGAATAAATGCCTCTTTGAGTTAAGGTGATTTCTAAGACTGCTGCCTTGGCACTGACTTTATCAGCAGAAAGCTCCTAGTTTCCATGTAGCTGAATGTGAAGTGGACCCTGGGAGTCTCTTTTCAGCCTAAGTATTGGTGTTTGCCCCATATCAGCTTTGTATATGGGTTTTGACCAAATCTGCACCATTGGTTTCTGCATAAGACCTTCTGTGTAATTTCATATACAAACACTACCTGACATTATTGAATTTCATTTTCTTTCTTCTAATCCCAGAGTTTTTCTATGTCGTCCTCATGTTACAGCCTTTTAATGAAATAAACTAACTTTTCATTCTCCTTTTCCATATAGCCAGCCTTTGGACTTCCAAATTTACTGACAGCACCTTAGTGTTTGACTACCAAGAGGTGGCAAGAACTGTTAAAAAAAGGAACTCTGAACAATTCAGGAGCAGAAGATAACCGTAGCTTATTGACACAGCAAAGCTCCACTACGTTATAGAACTAGGGTCTAATCAGACATTGGTATAACAAAGCAGCCAACCCTGAATCCACTGTGCTGTCCTTCTGCCAGCAGTGTGATGAGCTGCACAGTAGCTCAAAAGCAAGATTACTTCTTATTTTTCTTTGATATCACATCAAAACTGGTGTTAGACGCAAAGTGACATTTAGAGAATTAGCTCTAAAGCAGAGCAGGGTATTTTCAATGGCAGTTTGGGAAAATAAATGCATGTATTTTTCTTTGTTTTACAAAAAAAAAACCTTTTTCCTTCATTTTCAGTGAACCAAAGCTGACTGCTCTGCTGTCAGTTTACAAAGCACTCTCCAAACCCCAACAAGGAAAAGGGGTCCAAACCAAACCAGAGGATAAGACAAGTCTGGTTTTAAGTAGAGTGTATGAAATGTAGGTGTTTTTGAGGCCTCAGCACTAACTGCTTAATCTTGTCACTCATTTTTTTGTGCTTAATTAATTGCAAATATAGATATAACAAAGTAGCAAAAAGGAATGAAGTTGATTAGTTGCGCCTTCTAGTTACAGTTCTTTAATAATAATGTAAAATGAAATCCTGTGTCTAGGAACTTTGCAGGAATGTTTTGCTTCTACACTTACCGTAGTGTAGAAGCATATGTCATCATTTGCCTGCTGCAAACACTCAAGCTGGTTCTGACCGTCACAGGGTGGATTTTGGAGGTCTACCTGTTTCTAATTTTCATAGCCTGAGAAAAGGACAATACTTGAACTTGTCAGTATAAAGGAGATTTAACTTTGGGGGAGGGATTTCATTGTTATGTGAAGAGAGTTGGTTGTATTGTCCAGTTCAAGATGATATGGAGAGTTGGACAACAAAAGATTGACTTTGCAGTGCTGATTTCAGGATATCCACTGTTTGGATGCCAAAACCTTGGATCTGTAGAATACTTTTCAGATGCTGATTGCATTACACAGCTTGGCTCTGCTACAGATATTTTTGCAGGGAAGGGATGGACATAATTAAAGGATATAGAGCTTCCATTTTAACAGCAACAGGAGTGTAGCCCACTATGTCATGGCAGAGGCATTCTCTATGGGTGAGGAAGACCCTCTAAAAATACCATAGCTACATTGAGACTTACAGTTCTTTTTTACTGGACATGTAACTAACCACCTGTCAGTGATTAGAGTTTGTATTAAAAAAATAAACAAAGGATGATAGAATTCTCACTTGTTTTGTAGATGCATTCTGTTATGAAAAAAATAGAAAAAAGCAAAACTGAAAAATGTCATTTTATAAAACTTGGTGGAAAAAACTGTTTTCTGTGAGAAAGGGTTCTTGGGAAGTCATGGAAGTCATAATTACTTTCAGCATGCCGGAACAAGTGTATTTGCTACCTGAACAATAAAAATCAGGTAATTTCTCAAAGAAGAAATTGAAAATATCTAGTAATAGAGTCGATGGTAGTAAGTGCTTGTGCTTGCAGTGAAAAATTATTTCTTCTTAACTGGTGGTATTTATGTTCACAAGGTATTTGTCTCTTTGCAAATTTAACATTACCAGCCTCTCTGCCTCGGTTAGGGGATTATTACTCTATCTTTGTGTTAAATGCAGCTACACCTTTTCCCCTTCTTTGGTGGTTTTGGTTTTGTTTTGTTAATGCTGGCAAGCTGCTGATGTAATTAAGTTTTGGAAAGAAGAGAGGGTGTGGGTGTCTGAAAACATTAAAGACAGGTTAATTCTAGACGTGGCTTTGCATGTTGACATTTCCCAGTTAACACACAGCTTCATAGTAGATTTCTCTTGAAACTTTGCCATGATATACTGCCAGCAAATGGGAGTGGTGAAAAATACTGGGAAGACCAGCGACTGCTAAAATAACACCAAATAGTGGTGCTGTCATCACCTGTTGCCACAACAGAATTCAACAAAAAATGCATGCAATAGAAGACCCTCGAATATTTGACAGCACTGTGTATACAGGCCACGTTCAAGAAAATGTTTTAAATTTTATTTTGCTATCCACAGACACTTGATAATCGGTCCTTGTGTTTCAGTAGTATTGGCACCAAGAGCCTAGTTCCTTACTGGTTTACATTAGTGGACCTCTGAAATGCGAGAAAGCTGCTTCCATTTTAATAAGCAGCGAATTAGGTCCTGAAGATCTTTTTATACAAAGCACTTCTTTTAAGCCTCATCTTGTAATTGGGATTAATATTGGTATTATAATCCTATAGTAAGTGTTGTTAATTGGTGGAACATTGAAGAAGGAAAAGAAAGATGAGCATAGTTTTAGGTCTGTTTGTTGAACTATGCTGCAATATTAATTTGATATGTGAAGGCTGAATATATTCTTGAGACATCATTTACCATTTGTCTCCACTTTAGAAAAAAAAATAAGTGTTTATAAGCTTCAGTGGAAATTTGGGACAACAGCAAGTGCTAAACGTGCACCTCATTACAAGCTAATTCTGAAGTTTTTGCATTTATTTGTGGACAGTTGTCTCACTTTCCGGGCAATGGCCATCCAATATTGAGCTTTCCCCTAATGACAGATTAGCTATTATTTTTGCCAAGTTTCCATGTACTACATATGGGATAACATCACTGATCTGGAACATGAGTTCACAGTCATATAATATTTTACAGCATACACACTTTATTTTGGTTATATTTTGTATAAAATATTACTCATGGCTCATGAACAAAAGATGCAAACAGGAATTACTCTGATATTTCTGAAATCATAGACTCATAAGTGAAATTAAAGCTGTTGAAATTTATTGAGGAAAGTGAGGGTGAACTCACACTAAAATAGCTGGTCACTTTGTGACTGGATGGTTTACCCCAGAGTAAGAGATTTCACACTATCTCTTTTGCACTTCTCTGTTTTCACAGCATTGTGGAGTTCAGCAGCTGTTTGAAAGGAGGCTGCTCTAAGTCGTTTCATGTCTTGCATGTGTATTTTTGATGAAATTTGCATGTGTTTTTGTTAATCGTTTAGTTTATTTTTACCCAGAAGAATGATTTATGTTCACGGAGTCAGAAAAAAAAAAAGTAAAAATAAGGTTTTGCTGTATGTTGTATAAATGTTTTGTGATAGTAATCTTTTAGGAACATTTCCATTCCTGCTGTTACATTTGTCGTTGGGCAAGGTTTTCTTTGGCCTTTTTAATACTTTCTGTACAGAGATCTAGTTCTCAATTTTGGGGTCTCAGGAGTGTCCTGGTCAAAGATGACTTATTTTCAGTGTAACATGGAGTAATGGATAGAAAATTGCCATTATCTATATTACACATTCAGCATATACTGTGCCAGTTTCTATTTCCTTTCTTCAGCTGAGCTGAAACTGGGACTGTTATTTCATTATTCAGACATCTAGATACTTCAGTATGTTTATGTTGATGGTACAAAAGAGGGAAAAAGTCCATATCTTGTTAACAGCTACTCAATTACTCTTAACTTTAGAAAATAAGCATGTTAAATTGTTTTCAAAATCCCCTTGATTTCATTTTCTTTATGCGTGTTACTCCTGCGTGCTTCTAACAGTATATACATTTCTTGAAGAATAAAGTTTGGCTTCTAGCCACACCTGCTTGCTAGCTACTATACGTATATTGAGGCAGTCTTCTTTGTTCATGTACCTCACCGCAACTGCCTTTGAAGACTTGCTAATTTATTTGGAGATGTGATTAATTAAAACTTCCATAGGGTAGACTAAAAGATTGACATTTTGGAAAATAATATGGAGGTTACAAATTTATATTATGTAACAGGAAGAGACGAAGGGATAGTTTATACTACAAATTCAGGTTTTGAGACCTTTCTACGTTGTATATGTATCTTTTATATAATATTTTTCTGTTGTTAGCTAATCCTCTGTGAAAGAGCCTAACCTAAAATTCAGATAATTTTAAGAGGTGCTCTCCATCCACCTTACTGACTTTATATAATGCCCTGTGTGATCAAATACCAATAACTTGAGTCAGTTCACATACACTCCAGCTGGTGTGTTAAACAGCTTTTTTATTCCATAAGGGCCTGAGTTTGGTACGAGCATTTAGTGCAGCACTGTGAGGCTGTAATGAACAGGAACTGCTTGTTGATCCTAAAGCAATGACAAAACTTTCTCTTTAGCAAAATCCTACGGGGAACTGATTTGCATTCTGTGTAAAGTAAAAATCTCTTAATGAACAGAATCTATGGAAAAAAATGGTAGGGCAGGTTTGTGACTTTCTGTTACAGAAAGTGAGTGCCCTAGTTCCTTGAAGTGCAGCATACTGTGCAAGTCGAAGATGTGCTTGCATTTCAGTTTTCTTTAGGATCTCTGGTTATGTGATATTTATTCATTGCAGTGTTTAGTAGTACACAGAGAAGGATAAATAACAGTATATATTTTCCAAATTCAAGAGCCATTCCATTTAGACTCTCAAAATTTTGAGAAATTTGTGATTTTTTGGATAAATCCAAAATACCACTTCCTTGGGTAGCATTTCCATAGTGAGACCAAGGATTTCTTTCAAAGTCCTCTGTTAAATATTTTAAATTTGCATTTTCCTGAAACCCTTGTAAAGTTATAGTCCTTAAGGACAGGTCAGAAGGCTTATAGACTGTTGAATGTGTGACAAAGAGGCCATAAAGAATCTGGTCAGATGTAGCTAATTAAAGGTAAATGAAGGACAGCTGCATTTTATGTTTCCAGCACATCTTTGATCTGCTCTACCCCTCAGACCTCTGTGGACAAGGTAGTTAAATACAAACTAGGAGGCCTATTTTAAAGACATTAAAGCCCTCCGGGGCAACCGAGTGACAGTCCAAGCAGCCATAAGCTGTTTGCTTTATTCATTAGAGTACTTTAAATGTGTCAAGAAATAAAATAATGTCTATGCTCTTAGATCAGCATTAGCAATGAAGATTACAACAGCTCTGGGACATATGAATGGGCAAAACTCTTATGAAAACAAGTTTATTGAGAAGCATTTTACTATAACAGCAAAGAAAATATTGGTTACACATTTTTCTTGCAGGAATATTGATTCAGTATGCATTGAAATACCTAAAGCTGTAATGACACAAACATCGTGTAACCCAAAGCTGACCTCAGTGTCCCTTCAATCATTTTTTAAAAAACTTCCTTTTCAGACACACATGATGGAAAGAATATGTCATATGCGAGTGACATAATAGCATGTAATACTTGCTGAAAAATTTATGGAGAATTTACATGATATATAGCCTTTCACTTGTTTCTAGAGACTCAGATACTGAAGTTTGTAAATTGCAAGTGTTTATTTTATAAGTCAAAGCTTTAATGTCAATACTACATCAGTAAAAGATGTAGAAAGACTAAATAAAAAAAATCAGTGGGCTATATAAACAGCTCTTTATTGCTAGTCATTTTGGAGGCAGTGACTTTGGCCAGAAGTATTTGTGAGTCCAACTCAGTTTATTTTTTGAGAATTGTTTAATATTTTTATTATTATTATTTTGTAAATACATATTGAAGTGGAAATTAAGGTGAAGTAAATTCCTGTAACATTCTAAACAGTAAATTCTGGAGAGACATTCTATAATGCCTCAATAATATTTAAGAACTTGGAGAAAATATTTGCCTTTTCTTGGTTTCTTTGCTGTGTTTTGCTCCATTATCTTCTGTGCCAGTACCTAAACATTGCATTGTTTGACTGCATAATCAAACTCTCCATGGTATTCACCCTCACTGGAACGGCTTTGGTGTTTTAAAATCAAAGTGTGCAAAGCCTGGAATTTTTAAATGCCCATGTTAACTCTCTTTTCAACTATGCCATAAATGCAAATTTCATAGGCCTTAGCATACAAAAAAAGTTCTACATGGCATTTTACTTCAAAAAGGCTCTACGTGACTAGCACAGTTGGAATTGATTGCCTATGAAAGTGCTGTATGCTACGGGAGTTTTCAAGAACCTTTCTTCCAAAGAGACGTAGATGTCGTCGTTAGATCTTCTGTGACTAACCACTGATTTTTCCTGGGTGATTTGATATTTCCTGCTAGTCTTATTACAGATGTATTTAACTATGCATAATTTAACTCTAACTTGATGCTCCAAATTGCCATAGATTTGCCTAGTGGCATATATATAAGTATTTCTGCAGTCAAGCCATAGACACAAGGATAATCAAGTCAGTAGGTCTGTGAAGCAAGGACTAAATTTTTTCAGTTTAAGATAAGCGGCAAATAAAAATTCACATTAAACTGGAATATAGCCTTTGTTTTTACTCATCAAGCAATTCTCAGAGAGCATAAATGAGCATTGAACATTTTAATTGAAGCACGTTAAAACATTCAGTAAGTTGTATTCTAGGCAACAGTAAATAGAAATATGTGGTTGTTGGTATCAGTGGTTATTGGTGAGCATAATATACTGAATTGGCCAGTTGTGCCAAAAACATTGTGAAAAGCAAACAATGAGTGCATTTTTGCTAAATTTAGAGCACTTTGCCCAGATACTTTAAATATTAAATCTAGATAATTTTTATCCAGGGGAAAGCAATACATCAATAAATATATTGCAGAATTCTGCTAAATGTATGAGAAGTACATATTGTGGACTGGGGACCTGTGGTTTTGGCTAGCATACTTACACGGGTTCCACTCACATTGAGTATACATGTGTCAGCTTGGATGTGTTAGACTGGAAAAAAGCCCATATCATAGTAGAAGTACTGTGAAAGGGAAATACAATAGTTGATGGGACCACTTACCTTAATTTTGAAGATACAATAAATGTAAGTGAAAAAGGCAACTAAAATATAAGAATAATATTATGGGGTTTTAACAGCCTTTATTTTTTCAGGGTTTTTTTTAACAAAGTACCTGAACTTTCAGATAAACATTAAGACCTTCCAGTATATTCCTTACTGCAAATGCTGCATCGCAAATGTTAGCTACATTTCTTTCAAGAAGAGAGCTCCAAGAACACTGACTACTTCTAGTACAAATGTTACAGGCCAAACTTCAGGAATTTCAGCTGCTGAGGTCCTGTTTTTTTTTTGAAAACTAGATAATCATTGTTTCCAACCCCGCTATTCCTCAGTTTCCAGATAGCAATGCTACACTGATTGGTTGCATCTGTTAAAGAACACTGTTACCTAACAAGATGATGAGCTCAGCTCCTCCTGTAGGCATGCAAAAGATGTCTTTTAAAATGTGTTAGGTAATGATCAGCTAACGCATTTCTAAACACAGACATCCTTATCCATACCAAGGGAAAAATCATATTCAACATCTTGTTTAATTAACATATTTTCTAGTATATTTTCTTTGTGTATACAAGATCTCAAAGGAAGAATGACTCATGAATGTAGCATTGCCATTGTGGAGTACTTTTTGGAGTAACTTTTCATTTCTCCACGCTTTCTAAAGAAAGCGTTGATTTAGCTCATTACTTAAAAGGTTAACTAACATTTGTGAGGAGCTCCAGGGTACCATTAGTTACTCCCATACCACATCACCAAATAGAATGCTGGGCAAGAGTTAAAATAACTGTCACTTTCTTAAGTGAGGGTTAATACGTAGATCTTTTCTAGTACAGCCCATGCGTACATACTGCTGTATAGTTTTCCTTGGAGCCTGTTTGACCCATACTACAATTGAGGCTGGCATACTACATTGAGACTGAATGACTGCCTCCCTTGGAAATGAGTGAGCCTTTACTGCCACAGTTATCCTAGCTTTTTGTGGAATTTTCTGATGGAGAGGTACCCTTGCAGAACAGCTAAAAGCTTTATGTGTCTGTGAAGATGGCGTGGGACAGCAGACTAATAGAAGTTATCTAGTGTAGAATTGTTTGCAGGGATACTTTTTTTTTAGGCTTCAATCAGGAAGAGGTACCATGCCTTCTCTTGACAAGTAAAAAGTTTTAGCCAGCAGACACACAGATTTAAGAGGTTATTCATGATTGTTTTCATTAGGATACAAAGATCAACACAAGACTCTTTGTCAGACATATATTCTCAGAAGGAAATGCATAGTATGCATAAAATATTTATGAACATTTCTTACACTGTAACTATATCTATGTAAAAGCCAAAATAAATACCAAGTGTTCCAGCTATACAATATATAGTGCCTGATGTGTTTATTGCTGTATTTTCTATGACCAGACTCTTTTCTGTTGTTTCTTCAGTTACTGTGTTATTCCAGGGAAATGAGTAACACAAGGGGAGGAGGGTGCATAATGACTTCTACGCTGTAGGGGGTTGTCTGAACTAACACATGGGTCATGCTCTACATCTCTTGAATCCGTGTTGGAATCTTTGTTCAGGGTGTATTGTGCAGAAAACATGTATAGGGTGAAAGACAAGTAAGTGTGTATCATGGGCACTTCACACTGTTCAGTTCATAGCTTTGAGTGTCAAAGGAGAGCTAAAGAAAAGAATTTGTCCCCTAAGAAGCACCAAAGTCATAATGATTCTATTTTTATTTGCAGTAGTTAGCAAGTAGTGTTAGATAGATTTCATTCTTCAAGTATGGAAACATTTGGGAAGAACATGAGAAGAGCTGTAATCCTGTGCTGCTGAAGTCTCACTTTCACTTTTGCCAGAAAGATAATTAGACCACATTTTAAACAGTCATAGTATTCTCAGGCTGTGTATGATTATTGATAGAAGATTTGTGTGTCTGATGGGATAGAGGAACAAAGAGCAAAGGAACTCAAAATACCCACCAGTCACTAAAATGTTTGAAGAGATGTATATGAAGACTGCAAGTTTGAAATTTTAAATGTGAATCTTGTAGAGGGAAATGTAATGCAATCCTTAATTGCAAGCAATTTAAAAATGGAAGATATTAGTTGAAAAAGGGAAAGTTTTCTACTGAGGAGAGTTGTTTTGGGAGGTCAGTATTTTCTGTCATTTAGTTCACTTCACAGGATCAGTTACTGAGCATAATGTTTTACATAATAAAATTCTGGACTCCCTTCTTGGTTGTTGATGTTTCACTTGTGTATGCTCAGAGGATGTCAATGGTGACAGCTGGTTATTTCTTCAACACAGAGATTTTGATTATGTCTTGTTTTATGATTAGTAGCCAATTTTCACAGGAATGTTTTCCAACCCAGAAGACAACAAATGTTGGACTGACCTAGCAATTGTTCTTTCCTATATTTCCTTTGGGCTCCAGTTGGATCTGAGTTGTTATAAACATAATTAGGCCATCATAAATCATTCTGTGTTAGTTTGCATGTGACATCACCATGGATACCCAATGGGATGGTTAGAATGTGGTTTTGGACAATCTATATATAGTTATGTTAACTACTTTGTCATGAAAATAAAGTTTGTAAACAGTAGTCTTTACAGTGTGACAAGGTAAAATATATTGAACTGATACAGCTGTTGAGCAAATTAGATTTTCATAGTGCTAATTGAATTTGTCATAAAGCTGATGAACATTAGCTAAAGAAAGAGCAATATATTTCATTTTATTGAGCACATCTCGAAGTGCTTGTAATTTCTAGGGCCACCACACTTTCTGGGCAGCCTATCAAGTAGGATGTTGTAATGATTTGCATGACTACTATAGTAAATGGAAAAATGTAGCTTGTGTTTGTAGCTGTTCCATTAGTGTCTTGCACAGTGTGTGCTCCTTTGATGCTCTTCTGAGAGCTGTGTCATAATCCCAGCATCTTTTGAAGAGTTCTGTCTGGTGAAGTCAAGTAACTATACACTGCTTAAAACTTAGTGCATAATTAAATGATGAGACAAAGGAAAGACTGAGAAAGGCAGATAGCCAATAGAATCTTGAAGTTATCAAAACAGAGCTCTTGCCAAGGACCTTGGAATTCATCTGATTCAGTTGCTGGAAAAATGCCTGAATTAAAAATTATCCTACGAGGACCAAGAAAATAGAGCCAAATTCTGGTACTGTACAGTTTTCTCCCAAAATGGACATTAGTTCTGCAAAAACAGAATAGGGGAACAACCCCTGGGCCCATGCTTGGCACCCTACTGTAGGCTCTATCTACCAAAACAAGATGGAATAGAAGGTCAAAAAAGGTGGAGGAAAAGGGAGGGGAGGCAGTAGAGCTTGGAAAAGGAGGTTGGTAGTTAGAGGGGAAAAAACTCTTATGCAATGCCCCCCCCCGCCAGCACCAAAACACTCAACTGCAGCTCACAAAACACCTGTTGGCAGTTGTTGGGGTAGTCTATAGTTTTTGGGACAGAATCAAGATAGAAAACTTACAGTCTATGTTACCTTTTGTGACATGATTTGGCCTTATTTTAGCAAAATAGAAGTCATATACTTACAGCAGTACATGTACCTGGTCAGAAATAACAATTCCATCTTTTGCTTTCTAGTAAAAATAAAACAAATATTAAATTGCATGCTTTTTAGTTACTCTCATTAATACTGATATTAATATTCCTTGACTGTATCACCTATGTTGTTCTCCTTCTATCCAGAACTGAAAACCAAAAAATTTTTGCATGGAGTGGAAAGAAAATATGACAGAACAATGATCACAAATATTTGTCTGATACTGTCATTAGACACAGTGTCAAGAAACTAGGTTTAAGCAGTTATCTGTCCAGTTTTATGTTTTGCGAGCTTTAAGCATTAGAGCAAATGATAGAAAACAAGGAAAACAGGGACGCCTCCCACTAAACCATGCCACCCAAGCCTCTGTCCAACCTGGCCTTGAACACTGCCAGCGATGGAGCACTCAAAACTTCCATGGGCAACCCATTCCAGTGCCTCACCACACTTACAGTAAAAAATTTCTTCCTCATATCCAATCTAAACTTCCCCTGTTTAAGTTTGATCCTCTCACTACAGTCCCTAATGAAGAGTCCCTCCCCAGCATCCCTATAGCCCCCCTTCAGATATTGGAGGGCTGCTATGAGGTCTCCATGCAGCCTTCTCTTCTCCAGGCTGAACAGCCCCAACTCTCTCATCCTATCTTCATATGGGAGGTGCTCCAGTCCCATGATCATCCTCGTGGCCCTCCTCTGGACTTGTTCCAACAGTTCCATGTCCTTTTTGTGTTGAGGACAGCAGAACTGCACACAATACTCCAGGTGAGGTCTCATGAGAGCAGAGTAGAGGGGCAGGATCACCTCCCTTGACCTGCTGGTCACACTCCTTTTGATGCATCCCAGAATACAGCTGGCTTTCTGGGCTGCGAGCGCACACTGCCGGCTCATGTTCATTTTTCCATCAACCAAGACCACATTTAGTTGAAAATTTTAGCTCTACATTTTATGTTCTTCTACTGTTGCTAACTCCAAAACTTACTTGTTTTTGTGTACAAAAACTTTTGTAGTCACTTGTTGTTATGTAAGTAGATTATTCTTCCTCAAGAGAAATACATAACAATTATCAGTACTATATGTATTCAGTATGTAAAGCATATCAAGCAGAAAATAGATGGCTATTTTTAAATATAGACATTTATTATAGGCTGAGCTAAAAACTCTATTGCTTTTATTGGCTAACTTTCCTTTGACTGTAATGAGAATCTTCTCTCTGCTAATGCTTTGGTTCAGTCTAGAAGGCTTTCTTATCTAAGCACCTGTATTTGTCAGAAAGTTTCGTTAAAGTTGAATTAAAAAGTAGATAATGTTTTGGAATTTAATTTTTTCTTATCTAAACTTTAAAAAAACCACTGTTTTCCTATGCTACTTGAAACTCTAAACTCATTAGTTCTAAAATAACTGAAATTGGAAACTTTAAGGCTTCCTTAGATTTATATTTAGCAATGGAAAAAAAAAAGTACTCCTTGAGTTTCTGACGCTGCAGTATCAGACACTACGTTACCCAGGCAGAGCCTGGTTCCTGCATGAACTGCACCAAGAGTCTTTCTCCATCAAGTCTGCCAGAGAACAGAGCCAAACTGCAAGTTCCATTAGTTTGCTTGTGTGTGGAACATTTCAAAATGAGATTTTCACTTTGCGTTTGAGTTATTTCTTTGCCTTGCTTAGACAGAGAGCATAGTTGAGTAGCCTAGTGTGTAATCAGTTGTCTTAAGTATTAGAAACTGTTATCTGTAATGATAACTGAGTTCAGCTGTATTCTGTGCCATTAAAATAAGAGGACAGGATCTGGACCTTAAAACAGTGATATCTGAACAAGGAGAGCGTCTAGTGGAACATAAGCATGTGCTTAAATTCAGTGGGAGTGTATGGTATGCATAAAGAGAGGAATTTGTAGATATTTCAGCTTGTATCAGAATGCTTGCATCAATTGAGGTTTTTAGAAGTTGTAATTGTTATTATTATAATAATAAATAGATGAAATAGATGCTTTCAGTCAGTAGAGTAAGTACTGTTGTAGCATTAAATTTATTAGTGTGGATAAGAGGCCATGGATGCTGAAGAGTCTTAATAACCCAGGCACAGAAAGTTCAAAACCATGATAATCTAATACCTTGGACATATGGATATGTATTTTCTCAGCATTTCAAAATCCCTTCAGATTTGTGTACTTGTTTTTATTACCTCTGATCACTGACATCTCACAAATGCACTTTTTCTATGATCTAGATAAATACCTCTTTTTTGTGTATGTTTGTTTTTTTGAATGAGGGTGATATATAAAATTGACAGAGGAGTAGACAAGCCTAGAAAATCTGAGCAAAAATACAGAAGCTAAGGAAGTTCTCCCTGGGCAAGGTGTGCTGGGAAGCATGGCCAAAATGTGGGTGGTAAACCTCTGGACTTTCCATGAGGTGTCAGGTGGGTGGAAAAAAGTAACAGAACCAACTCTGAAGCCAGCGTTGGCAGGTGCAAACTTCCAGATCTGGTTTCCCTCGGCATTCGCCCTTTCTTATTCACACCCTCCATGTGTGAATGTTAAGTCCCCAGCATGTGAATTTACGTACTCATGATCAGCGGAGGCGGGAGGGGGAAAGCCATTACTATGTATCAACACAGAGCATGATAAGATGAAGAAACAGTAAGGCTGCAGCTCAGATCGGCAGCTCGGGACTTAGCTGTTGTCTTAGCATCAAGTTCATTTGAGACTCCAGCACTGTCTTGTGGTGTCCTTAGGGATTACTCTTATGTGACAAGTCAACCTGAACCCCCATCCTTCAGTACTTTCAGCAAGATTTAATGTATTTATTTATGATTGCAATCAAATGTTCTTGCTATTTCAGTCAGAAAATGGAGCAAAACCTGATAAAATTGATCACATAGCTTAACTCCTCACTTCCCCGCTATAATGAGCAGCTAGCACCATGTACTGTCTAGAATCCCTGCCAATATTTTATATACAGAGTATATAAGTACTGTATCATCAATGATATATTTAGATTTTTACTTTATTTTTTAAACTTCAAAACTGATTGAGTCAATGAAAGTTTAACTACTATTTGTACAAATGTTAATTAAGCCCTTTTTATTATTGTTTTTTAGGTCTTGTAGAAATCTGCCTGATGCATCCCCTTGATGTAGTGAAAACAAGGTAAGATTCTGCTTAAACAGGTTTTGTTGACTTTGGAAGATATCCAAATTAGGAGCTATCAGAAAACAAAATGCTAGAACTTTTCACAGGGTAACTTGTGCCTTTAGTGGCTTTTATATTTACTTACCTGTATCTACAACATTTGACAGATAGAATTTGGGTGCTATCACACTTTTCTGATTGGAGGTCATCTAAAGTTGCTAAATGTGTTTTATGACATGTATATTTGATGTTGTAACAAAATCCTGTAGATGAGCAGAGATGAAGTTAAATTAGTTTGCTATATATATCATCTGCAGTGATACTTTTATATGCTGTTGGGAAATACCATATCACCTCCAAAATAGCTTTAAAAGATTTTTTAGTAAAATAACATGTTCCATCTTCTGTCTATAACTTCATGCTTTTATCTTTTTTTATCTGTCCCTATTTTGTTTTCCTAATATTTGTGTTTATTAAGTGACCTGGAAAATGTGGGCAAATTAAGCTTTTTAATGTTGATTACTGAAATGGAAAAATAATAGTTGTGTTTCTAGTTTCTTGAATATATTTTTACTTTTCTGTGATTTTTAGTTTTCATATCAATTCTGAAGTGACTGTCTCCACCCGTGAAAAACAAACCAGGATGCAGAAGCATACAATAAGGAGAAAACCTTTCATGGCATGTATGTTGCATGTGTTGCCAGTAATTGCCATATACTGCTCCTGGAGTTCTATCTACTTCTCAGTCACCTAGGCAGAAAAACTTCACTAGGAGGTGAATCGTCCTCAAACAAATGATGAGCATATTTGATATGTTTGGTATTTTGATATGACCACAGCTGTGGTGTCTGAAATATGCTTGAAGCAGTCGAGTATGACTAAAGATTCTAGTTCCAGTTTGCCAGCATGTGAGCTTGTTAAGGATGTATTTTTGGCTTCTGTTTAAATCATGTTGTGTAGTTTGCCTAAGACCTTGAGACACACTATTCTGCAGCTTGCATTTTGCAGGAGGAAAATTCCCAGCACTAGAAGACAGTAATGCAGGCTCCATCTGTATTAACTGCTGCTGAGGTGCTGTAGGTGTTCCTCAGGGCTTGGAGTTTAACTCCCAGAGTGACTCAGGCAATTCTTCTGTATTCTTTCATTATATGGAATATATTGATTCATATAGAGACAATACACCTGGTAGTTTCAAGGGTCCTGTCTGCCCTTCCAGGTAGCACTGAGACCTTGCTATTAACAAAATTAACATTAAAAGATTGAAGTTAAAGCCTCAGAAAAGGCAGGGTACAAACAAACCAAATACAAGACCAAATTTAAAATAAAAACATTTGTCTTGCTCTGCTGTCATGTGGTCCTCATGGGATGTGCTTGAGTGACTTCATTTCGGCAGGTTGTGCTATAACTCACCTATAGTTCTCAAGCTTTTGGTTTTACCTCTCCCTGTTTTTCTCTTTGTACTAAACCAGGAGTCATGTTCTGGAATATAAATGCAGCATCAGATTTACTTCTTATGTCTTTGGTGCTTTGAGGTTGTCATCCTACACATCCTCATGCCTCCAGTCCTGTTTGAAAGAACTTAATACATTCCCTTAGAATCATTCATGATTTAAGACATGCTACATATCATATATTGTAAAAAGCATTAACTGCACATCTGTTCTGATAAACTGGCAATAAACCAATGTGCTTTCAGCTTTCTGATAGAAACCACACATGTAGTGGACTTGCAGAATGCAAAGATGTATTTCCCCATTTCTATTCCAGATTTTGCTGGGTTTGTCATACTTTTAGCAGTGAAAATGCTAATCAGATCTGAGACCCAGGAATGGAAAGCATTAAAGAGTGTACAGGGATGTTTGTGAAGCTGGATCAATGGTAAAAAAAATAATAACAACTAAGAACCTTTTAAATGTGAAATCTGAGTACATAAATGGTGGAATTAACAAAAGCAGGAAAAAATGAAAGAACAGTAGGTGTGCAGGAGAAATCAGATTATGGGTCATGGTGAAGCCAAGAAGCTGGATCAATTAAAAAAGCCATTAAGCAAATTCCTTTATCTGAAGAAACTTCAAGAGAAGTTAACTTTTCGATTGAATTAGCTGCAACTCTTTGAAGAAGTGGGCAGCACCCAAGTGACAGTTTCCCTGTATTTTGTTAATATAGAGGTATTCAGACATATTATACAGAATTTACAGTAACTTTTCTGCTGGTCTTTGCAGTTGTTAATACTTGAAAATACTTACATTTTGGAAGCCAGTGACAAAACCAAGAATAGAATATCCTTTATCTTATCCATCATTCCATTCCATGTTCCTAACATCATTCTACTTCCTTTCACTTCATAATGGTCCAAATTTACTATAGCAGATTAATTCTTTGATGGCTTCGAAGAAGTTCAAATGAAACATTGATTTTAATTCTGAATTTTGGATTTAGAATATTTTCTCATGCTTTTTCATTTACTATATTCCTTTGTTGCAGTGCCTCTAAGTACTGCAGTGCACTTACAGTTTTCCAACTTGGTATTGATAATCTGTCATATTCTGATCAATTCCAGCTATTGCAGTTTTGGTGATTTGTTTGGGTTTTGTTTTTTTTTTTTCCTTATGGTTCGATGAAAGTACATGTAAAAGCACAATTTGTTGCTTGATTATTATGGTGTTCTGAGTTTCCTGCCATTTTTCTATAAAGTGTTTGTTGGAAAAAGTCCCATGGCCTTTTCACATTAGTGGAACTTCAATCTACCTTAGCATTCTGAAGGAGTTTAGGGAAAATGACAAAGGTATCATTTCTGATGAGACAGCATTAAAAAAATGATGCTAAACTTTTGATGTCTCAGTTTACCAGAGCCTCTGTTAGCTGTTTTATTTATCAGTTGCCCTTATGATTAATTTAGCCATCTGTAGAATAAAGTACTCAATCTCTGTCCTAATCCTCTTATGTAAAAGTTTTGCAGAATTTGGTAACGAGTTATGTGTGTGCCTATGTATGAGCAGGGAGAGCAGTAACAAATAAGATTTTTCAGGTACAGATACAGTTAAGACATAGAAGGCCTACTTTTCAGGTAAGAAACTTAGACCTTTCTTTGCTGGAAAGTGAGGAGAAAAATGTTTTTGTCTGGGTAAAGAATTGGCTTTACTTATTTTGGACCATTTTTTGCATATTAAGTGTAATGCAGACTCTAATCTCATTTTCTTCCATCAGATTTACCAAAAAGGATGCCAAAAGTGTATACTATATCATTATACATAGGACAAGACATTGACATATATTTTACTTAAAAATAGTAATTTTCCAGCTAGAGTTTATCCTTTATGTCTTAGTGGCAAATGTTTTGTCTTAAGCATTCTTATTAAATTCTTAAGAATTTAATAAAATTTTATTGTTGGAAAATTATTACATATGCAGCAGCTCACAGGTGTAGTTGGTGAGTGAAAGGGAGAGAATTATAGGGAGTTGTCCAAAATCGAGGGAAGGCTAATGTTGTTTGAGAGATCAGTCAAGCAAGGCTGACTGATAACTGGAGGATGTTACTGTGGTCTGTCTGATGACTTCAGGTTATGTTCTAATGTAGTCCCGTAGTCTTGAACAGTTTGAATTTTGGGAAAAAAAACAATGTTAATTTTTTTTTTTTGTTCCCTACCACTGGGTTGCTGGCATAAAACTGGCATTTTCAAGAGCTTGATAATTTATGAGCTACATGCACTAGCATATAATTTGCCTTTCTATTACATTTTAATACCTAAAAAAAAAATGCATGCAACCAAGACTGATGCTGCAAAATTAGAAATATGACTAGAAATAAAATTTTGGCTAATATTTCATTGGATTTATAAGTCCTCTATCTTTACACATGCTTCCTCTTTCTCCTTGATTATCACTAATATTTATAAAACTGAATTTTAGAGACTCCACTCTTCTTGAAAACAAATTTCGGAGTTGCCTGTGCAAATATTCATTCAAACTGTTGTAACATATATATTGAAGCAGAATAGCCATTTTGGATGTGACTCTGGATTGTGTAGCTAGGAAATGGAAACCATACCTTGTAACTTTTTGTAACAGTTGTCTACATGACAGAATTTAATAAGAACCACATATGAATCAATATATGATTAAGTGCTTTCAAGTAATAGCAAAAAAAAAAAAAAAATAACAAGACCACCAAAACCTTTCAAATACATAAGACATCTGAAAAGATTTGTGTCTGAAAGTCCTGTGAACAGGAAAAATCTTATGTGGATTAGATGAATCATTTACTTACCACTTTCATTTTGGCAGTAATTTGACATCACTGTACATTTTGAGACAAATATTTGAAAGAAAGAAGGTTCCTCTCAAGTCAGACTAATAGAAAATTGTGCTCCAGATCTGTGTTACAGATAAATTAGTTTATACCGCTTGAGAATTCAGGTTTTTTTACTTCAAGGCAATGTATTCAAAGAGTGGTAAATGTTATCACAAGTAAAGTAACATCTAAATGTCTTGGAGAACATCTAGCTTATTATGGAGAAAGTCTAGTTTATTATTTTATCAGGAAAATCATCAGGATGACTTGTGTCATAACAAGTTGAACGTACATTTAGTGGGTAATATTTTAAGACTTTTCTGGTTAATTCAAATAATGACATTCAACATGACTTTAATTTTTTTTTCTCTATATTTAGAAAATTTCTACTATTTTCAGACATAAGTGTGTCTTCATAACACAGCTTTATGCTGGGATGTGTGTGTAATTTAGAAAGTAATGCCTAAGGAGACCAAAGTGACATTCTTTTAAAAGCATTTACTTTAATTTATCAGGAGAATAAGTTAATAAGTATAGCTTGTTTTCCTGATTAACCTATTTTACCCCCCTGTTTTTCTGTTAAAGCTATTTCTCAAACTTTCACAGAACCTGGGGAAGATGCAGTCCATGTTGCTTCTACTTTAATACCTTTTTTACACATTTCAGCTTTGGATCATGATTTTCGTGTGAACTGACTTTCCATCTTATGTGTGATCCACAGTATCAGCTTTTTAAAAAAAATAGGCAAATGATTCACCTTAGAAACTTTGAAGAAAGTTTTGGTCTAGTCATGGTAGAGATTTTATGGTATGCTACTCTTTCTGTCAAAATCTAGACCAACATCAGGAATCTGAAGCTCCAAATTTAGAAAATAATTTGGAATCTGAGTCCAGATTTGGACTCTTCATTACAGACCCATTTGTACTTAAAAAATGTTCTGCTGATTTGTGTGTGTGTTTATCCATTTTGTTCCTTTGTTCCAATGCTGTCATTTTGGTCTTATTAAAAAAGTTCAGCTTACTGCATGTGTTTCTGATCTCATTCCATCTGTTGTTTTGCAAGAGCTACTTCCTTTATATCGTTAATTCCTCTTTGATTTCTAGCTTTTTTGTTTGAGTGAGCAGTAGTGGAGACTGTTTCTGAAAAACATTGGTTTAAGGAAGAGTTCATTGTCCTTATACAGTGTTACCATTTCCAAATGACCATATCTCACTTGGTTCTCATCAGGCCATGTTAAGTTCACGTTACTTGATGCAAATTGTTATAGTTAGATTTGTAACATTTAGATTTAAACAAAAAATACTCTTCTTGTCCTGGGAAGATTGTCATGATACCAAACAATTCTCTACTGGAATGAACAGTTGAACTCTCAGAAGACTGTTAGAAAACCAATGAGTGTTAGCCAATGAAATTCTTCATTTAGTTAATTTTGAAAGTTTTCAATTCCTTTTGTTTTTTTCCTTTTCAACTACTTTTAAGTAATTTTGAACTAGGAAAACAGAAGTTTTGGGTTGAGAACTTAGAGTGCCACAACGATTGTCATCTAAAAGTAGAGTATAAAAATGTATTGAAACTGATTGTTTCCTGAGAAAGGGTTTTTTTTCACTTCGAGGAAAAAAACTAGTAAAAATAAACCCATACCAACTCAATTTAGTGTCCTTATTTCAATGAAATGTCAAGACTTTTCTCCATGATTAGTTTTACTTGATGTATCAGTAGCCTTTGACACAATTTCGTAGGATTTCATAGGATTTCTGTGCATCTTATCACTTATACGCTGATTTTGGCATTTGAATCTCAACATTAAAATGTTTTGAATATTTTCTTACAGATCCAAATTTTTTTTAATGAGAACGTATCTCAAATTTACAATAATTTGGATGTAATCCGGGCTCTGTAATTTTCCTTTTGTTTTACTTCTACATACAATCTGTTAGGAATTATTAAGGGCACACGGGCTAATAATTCCTGCTAGATATACTATTCCAGTTTAAATCCTTCCCTGAATTAAAGAACAGTATTGATGTGTACTGTTAAACAGATGCTCTGATTTGCAGTGCTGGTCAAAGTGATTTCTTTTCCTGTGTGCTTTTTTATTTTTGTATTCATAGGCATACCATATGTAGATTTTATAAAGAGTGTCAAGATCTTTTGGGATAAAAGGAACTGAAAAGGAACTGTATAAATGCAGCTTCATCATCTCCTCATGTGACACTGTGTTATTTGTGATCAGACAGCAGAACTGCTTCATAATGTCCCCATTTCAAGTCACTGTGGACTTTTGTAAAAACTATAGCATACACTGTATCATCATTTTAGAATAATCATATCTCTTTCTTTGAAAGAAACTGAATTTGTCCATCATCAAATCAGACTTCCAGAGATCTCTTTTCTCAAGTTTTTCCTTAATCTCAGTTAAGCATTCTGCCATTTAATCTGGGTTTTTTAATGAATCATAGATGTCATTTTAGACAACTGAAATACCATAAAAGAAAAATTTCCATTTGATTGCATGGCATGATGACACCATGGGGTTACGTGTTGTCTGTGCCATTTCACTGGCCATACTAAAATTAGCTTCAGTTTCTTGATTCACTTATGAGCTGTAACCTGTAATTTCTAACACCTGCCAAATTCAGGTCCCTTTATATTTGGCTTTCATTCTAATGTCATAACACAATATTCTTTTTGTATTTGGATATCCAGTACTTAAAAAGTTCGTTTCCTGGCAACTATAGTAGCAGAACATGTAATATGACAAAAGCATGAGTATTTCCTCTTTATAACCTGCATCTATATATTTACACATTTTTAAATAAATGTACACAGACATATTTTGTTTTACTGGTACAGCATCTTCATTGATAGAGAAAGTGAAGTTTCTCCATGTTTTAGTTCTCTAGCGCTGGAAAAACCTGCAGTTGATTAGCTGTGTCCTCATGATGTAGTTTCAAAAAAGAGTGGTGTGGACTGCATTTTGTGATTTCATGGGCTGCACATTGTGCAGTTGCAGTTTAAATCCAAGAAAGCTCTGGGGTTTGGTTTGGAGTTTTTTTTTTCCTTCCATTTGTTTTTATCTTAATTTTATGAAAATATTTTTTTTATAATATGAGGCTACAAATAACCCTCTTAGAGTAGGCAAATGTGACAAAATTGCTCCTGAACTGTAATTATGGAGAAAAAAACATGCGATGGGTTACAGATATGACAGAATAATTATTTTTTCATTGCACTGTGCAGAAGTGCACTGAAAGGAGAGAACCTAGGACTAAATGCCCTCTAAAATATGCTCATTGTACTATTGGCTGCTTCTCTAGCTAGAACCTACCAAAGAAATAAGAGAGTGTAAAAACACTAGGATTCACTTTGTAGTATTTCAGGATTTCTGCAGATAATCAGGATGTTTATGTGAATCCGAAACCATGACCAAATCTTCATGACAAAAATGAAATTCAATTTGAAACATTTTGGATGTGTGGGTCAGCTGACAGATCTATAAAAATACAGCTATATTTGTGCAGAAAGTACCCTGTTGTTTAATAATGTGTGTTATGGTTTGTATTAAACACAATAGATGTATTTAATTATTTTATTTGTTTAGATTCCCACAGTCTTAGGATGTGCCATTGTATTACTGTCCAAAAAACCAAAAAAATATTCATGACCATCGAATCATAGATTGATCTGTATTGGAAGTGACTTTAAAGATCGTCTCATTCCAGCCCCACTGCCACAGGCAGGGACACCTTCCACTAGACCAGGTTGCTCAAAGCCCTGTCCAACCTGGCCTTGAACACTTCCAGAGATGGGGCATCCACAAGTTCTCTGGGCTTCACCACTGCCTCACTACCCTCAGTGTAAAGAGCTGCTTCTTCACACCTAAACTAAACCTACCCTTGTCTTGGGTTCAGCAGTAGCAGTCATTTTTCTCCTTCTTAGTAGCTGGTGCAGTGCTGTGTTTTTGACTCTCAGTTAGAGAACAACACTGAAAACACCGGTGGGTTTAGTTGTTGCTCAGTAATGTTTAGTCTGACCAAGGACTTTCTGAGTCTCATGCTCTGCCAGGGAGGAGGGGAAGCCGAGAGGAAGCAGAGACAGGACACCTGACCCAAAATGACCAAAGAGGTATTCCATACCACAGCACATCATGCCCAGTATATAAACTGGGGGCAGTTACCCGGAAGGGCTAGATCACTGCTCGGGTCGGACTGGGTATCAGTCAGCAGGTGGTGAGCAGTTGTATTCTCTTTCCTTGTTGTTTCCCTCATCATTATTATTATTGGTGGTAGCAGCAGTGGTTTTGTTATTCCTTAGTTACTGGACTGTTCTTATCTCAACCCGTAGGAGTTACATTCTTTCAATTCTCCTCCCCATCCCTCTGGGAGCAGAAGGAGGAAGGGGGAAAGCGAGCAAGCAGTTGTGTGGTTCTGGGTTGCCGGCTGGGCTTAAACCACGACAACTTTCTTCCAGTTTAAAGCCATTTCCCCTTGTTCTGTCACTGCTTGCTCTTACAAAAGCTATAATTTATGGTAATGTACTTTTTTTGAGATATGTAAATTGCCTCAGTACCTCCTCTACTGTAACAGTGAGAAAGAAATGACAGTAAGAGACTTGGCACTCAATGTAACATGGGCTATCCTGTACATCATTTATGAATCTGATTTATCTATTGTGGACGTGGGACATCGGTTCACCTATTCATCTGCTAGTTCATGGCAATGAGGACTGGTACCAGAACTGCTAGCATTTTATTCAGGGCTGTATTGGAGGCCACTTCAGTAGAACAAGCACTTAAAATCACAGCCAGCTCCCAAATGAGGTGTTACAGCCTGCATCCATCATGTCCTGCCTCTGCCAGCACTCAGAAATCCCCATCCCCCTTAGTTCAGCAGCCTCTCTGTCTCTTCTTCTTTTCCCTCTCCTCTCTCCTCCTCCTGTTTCTGTTAGCTGTTTGGCCTCAAAGCACAGCTTTTGTGCAGCTTATTTTAAAATATGCCAGGTGACAAGCTCCCTCTAATTCCCTTGGGAGGCTCCTGCTTAGTCTACTGCTTCTCACAGCCAGGAATTATTTTCAGATATTCTAATATTTCCATTATACAGTTTCATCGCTACCAACTACCTCCACTCCTTTCACTGTACATTGTTCCCCTTTCCCTTTGTTTATTCCACTTAGACATTGTAGATGCATGGTATGCCTCCATTTTCTTTCTCATAAGCCTAAAGTAGTTAAAATAATCAGGAAGCTTTTTAGATAATCTTTTCTCTGTATCAATCTGTATTTAAAATGAGTCAACTGAAACCATGAGGGATAGAGTGGAATGAGAGCAAGAGTCCAGAGCAGAAAGTGGAGGGCTAGGAGGTGAGAAAGTACATGGGATTCTATTTACAAGAAAAATATGTGCTGAAAATAAGTATTTAAGATGGGAATTGGGGAGTGGAAATGAACAGATGCTAGCGCAGTTGCAAAAGTAGTCTGGAGACAAAGAAATGGAATAGTTTTAAAAATTATGCATTTTAAAGTAATATTTTAAATAAGGATTAAGCAGCTGGGAAAGGTTACATAGGCTATGAGTTGGAGACATCTATGGTGTATATGAGATTTTTTCTAAACAGTCTAACAAAGCAGCTGGGTGAGTTATTAAGGATTTGTCCGTGGTATAAAACATTAAGGTCACATTCAGGGTAGACCATGGTCATGCCTGATTTCTCCATGGACAAAAATTTCACGTTAGACCACTGTCATGCCTAATTTCTAGCCATGGTCAGAACACGCCAAAAATAAAATAAGCAGGGAACCACTCTGGTAAAAAAAATAAAGGGGGGGGGGGGGAACTATGTTTACTTTTATTAGTATTTGGTCATGTGGTAGGAGATAGTCAAGTATGGAAAACCAGTATTTAATGTCTTCATTTACATTAAACAAAACTTTTCCTTATTTATGTTTGAGCGAGCTTTTGGAAGCTAGGGGTACAAGAGAATAAAGCTGTGTATGTTGGAAGCACAATATAACTGTAGCAATGCCAATAATTCGGTCTGAAATGTTGGCCATTAGTACTCTATTTAAGTATGTCCCTAAAATAACTGCATTAGGCCAGCAAGTGCCAAGTAAATCTGTAAATAAATAAAAAGAAAGATAATATCTTTATGAACTATGCTTTTTGTATGTTTTCATAAGCAGATGCATCAGTGTATATTCTAGGTCTAGAGGGGGTTTTGAGAAACAAGAGTCTTCATGTTGAGTAGGATACAAGTAAAATAGCATCTCCAAAATAATCTTGGCACAATAGAGCTGTCTTTTGAATTTATTTCTCAAGAGAGGAAAAAAAAAATGCATTTTTTTCACTGGTACAATGTTGTAGTAAGCTGATGACTCCCTGGTGAGAAGGCAATGGGTCAGATTGTGCTTTTACAACCCAAGCTGAGCCAGGAGCATATCTCAGCAGCATCAGCTAAAGAGCAGCGCACGAAAGGGATTGTGCCTCAGAGGTGCTGTGACCTTCATGGTTTTGCTGTATCCCAGTAATGGATTGTTGATCCGTAGCAGTACTTGTAACTATAAAACTACTGCCATTTTTTATACCTTTTTATCCATTTCTCTAAATCTGGAGTAAGGCTAAAATAGTACCGGCACATCCCCTGTGCAGTGGCTGCTATATACACATCTGCAGTGGAGTGGTTAGAAAGTGCTGCAAGTGCCCATATATACATGATGTAATTCAGGGTCTGTAACAGAGAGGAGTGCTACATGTGATACTTGCCATCTAGCATCTGCCCCAAAGTAGCTTCAATCAAGATGGTTTCTCTGAGG
Organism: Psilopsiagon aurifrons; assembly: GCA_025447955.1. Taxonomy (NCBI): domain Eukaryota; kingdom Metazoa; phylum Chordata; class Aves; order Psittaciformes; family Psittacidae; genus Psilopsiagon; species Psilopsiagon aurifrons. Next base: position 52,616 of record JAOEHY010015909.1, on the reverse strand, counting down.
TAGTACATTGGATACTTCTTTTCCTAGTGAGCTGCCCTGGAATAGGTTGCCCAGGGAAGTTGTGAATGCTCCATCCCTGACGGTGCTCAAGGCTAGGTTGGACAGAGCCTTGGGTGATATGGTTGAGTGGGAGGTGTCCCTACCTGTGGCAGGAGGATTGGAGTTCCTCCACAAGGGCAATAAAAATAATGCAAGAATGTTAGGTAGGTAAAATACTCTCCTAATTTAGTCATTGAAAGGTGAAGTTTTAAATTAATAGAGATGCATCCTTTTCCTTTTCATCTCTTCTTTTTCTTGCCAAAATGTTTTATTGTCTGAACAATTTGACATATCTAAGTTGAAACAGCATACAATTCCATTGTTATACAGGTAATATGCTGTAACAGTAAATGGTGGATGTCTCAGGAAATTTAGGAATATATTGAAATTTACTTTTCAATTTCATGGACAAGAAATTCCAATTTTGCAATTTGTTGTTACTAAAAGAACATGATGCCTATCTCCCTCATATTTGCAACATTCGTTCTTAAACAAGCTGTAGACCTTGAAGTACTTTCCCATGAGTCATACAACATATCATCCTGGGAGAAGACTAACTGGTACAGTTTCTTCTCAATTTATTAATTGAATCACTTTACTAGGAGGGTTCAGTGAGCAGACAGCGAAAAAGGAGTGGGAATAGGGGAGAAGGAATTGAGGGTGAAACCTCCCCGTTCTGTTTTAGTTGAACTCTCACAGCAGTTCAACCAATTGTGTAACAGCTGAAGTCAAAGGCAACAAACCTCTTAAATCATGGGTAAATTAGTTCTTGTTCTTCAGCGTACTCATTTATTAGCTCTACAATACTTAATTCATGTGTCTAAATACTTCGGCAGATTTGAATGAATAAAGGATTCCTGAAGTTGCGCAATATTGCGAAAGTTGCTTGCTGTTATAACCATGACAAAAGATAGCACATTACAAAAAGCTGTTGACTTTTCTATGAAACTTGTAATTAGGGGTGCAATTTTGTATGACAGCTTCAGCAGATATAATAATTCATGGCTGCTAAAAGGAGCCTTATACACTTTCATGCATTCAGCAGATCCATCTCTAACTTGGCCAAAAAGTAATTCAACAACCAGAAGAAAATTTCTTTTGGAAAGAACAAACTGTCTAACAAAAAGTAAGTGTAGGTGAAGAGAGAGGAATATGAAAGAAAGTGAACTGAGACTTTGTCTCCTTGGACAGGTGTGAGTTTTTTAGTCAGCTCTGCTGAGCAGCGTAGAAAAATGGAACATGAAGTGTTCTGTCCCAGGTAAGAATTAAACCTGCGTATACCAGGAATCACTCTCCCTGGAAGTTTTCAACGAATATGTAGATGAGGCCCTTAGTGACATGATTTAGTGGTGGTCTTGACAGTCCTGGGATAATGGTTGGACTTGATGATCTTAAAGATCTTTTCCAATGTAGCTGATTATGTGATTCTATACAGATGAGTGTGGGACCATATGTAAAACTTGTCCCCATTGTTAGATGCTCTCACATAAGAGAGAGCAAGGGTATACTTAACAAGAAGCTTGAGCTCCAGAATCATGGAACATGGAAATGCAGAGGGTATATGCTTGTTATCTTGCCGTACACTGGCATGATGATCCGCTACTGATCATTGGCAAGGACTAGTTATTAAGATGGATGGCCTCCTAATCTTTTGTCTTTTTATATGTAATATCAGGACAAGAATAACTGAGTCTAAAGTCTCCTGAATATATTTAAAACTAGGAATTTGGGTTTAAGTATCTCAACAAGGTTATGGACTACCCTTCTAGTAGGTGCTGTGGAGGAAAAAAGCCTCCTAACTATCTTTACAATAGAGCTCTGTCACTTTCTTGGGTCAAGTTACGTATAAAGGCAATATGACATAGTTGCCCGTGATAACAGGCTGAATTCACTGGCACAGCCAGCTCCTTTCAGTCCTATTTGGGTATTTAAGTACTATTTGATTTGTATGACAAATCATTAGAAAAGTAATAAGAGAATGATGATGCTCAGATGTATTATGAGTAACATGAAAAGCACCTCATCCATTAGAAACAACATGATCCCAGAGAAAAGTCATACATGTGGAACAAGGTTAATAGTACCAGATGCCTTCTGCTGGCTGTGCTACAGAAGCTGCTATACATTAAAACTTTCCCTGATTAGTCAAACAATATTTTGAGATCAGTTAGGTGCATTAATGATGCCATTTCTACTTACCCATTTGCAGCCTTTGTAGAAATGACTACTGCAGAAGTATTTAGAGCTGTTGAAGAGGAAGGACAAAATCTTATTCTTGTCTTTTTGTGCTGTTACGACAGCTCAAGGGACCTTCAGGGAGATTTTGGCACTGGAAAATTTTCTTAATGGAACAAAAATCCTTAGGTGGTAGCTGGTATAGAGGTGGATTAATGACTCTGCTTCACCTGTTCCTCACAAACTCTTATTTGGGAATAGGTAATTCTTGAAAGAAGTCAATGGTCAGAAAGTCTTTTATACTGTAGGTTTTTGAGGCTGCCAGAACAGACCCTTGTGACTAATAGGAATTCAGCATCAATTAGAAAAATTCCCAGAGTTGTGTTATATGCACTGGGGCTACAACAGTTCCGCTATTCTTGGCTAGCCTGAGTGCAATGGAACTACGCAAAACAGCTTCAAAAAGCTTGGCCCACAGTCCCTCCTTCCATTGCTTAAGAATAATGTAAACTTCAATCTTGGGTGACAAATCTTAAAACTGGTACAGCTCAAAGCCAGTTCACAGGTGCTCTTGGAAGTCATAATTTGTGCAGTTGCACCAGATTTCAGTTTATATGAATTAATAGCCAGAAACATTTGGAAAGAGGTTATTTTGCTATCTGCAGACAAATTAGCTTCTAAACAGACAGCTTTATTGAAATACTGGTGTTTGAAAGCTTCAATGTTTGAAAAATAGACCGGGTTTTTATCCAGAGCATAATAAAAACTTAAAATAAACAGACCTAAAGTTCTGATTAATTGTATTTCAGAAAGAGAGATCATTTGGAGATGCAGCAGTCATTAGAATTTTCAGTAAACTTTTCAGATTTCAAAATGACAAAGCTAGTGCTTTGGAAGCTAGTGTGAAATTGCAGAAGTGGTACAGCTGCTGAATGCTCCTTGTACTTCATATATTCTGAATGCAATGCAAGCAGTCTTTACAGCAGTCCTAAGAACACCATAAATGTTTTAATCCCTGTTGAGCATAAAAAAGACAGGAAGAACGTTGAAGCAGTTTCCCCTAACAGCAAAGCAAGGACTGAAGTTTTGTCAGCCTCATACATCAAAGAAGTTCTCTTTAAGCATACTAGGATTTCCAAGAGTGTCCTGAGCAGTCCTAGCTGCCCTTCCTTTTCATCCTTCTGCCAAAGGCTATTGCCCCAGTAGCAGAAGTGTACCAGAAGTGAAAAACTGGTGTCTCTTCATGTACTACAGTTTACAGACCATCAAACTTACTTGACATTACTTCTGTTAAAGCTAAAGCTGTGAGCAAAAATACCTGAGGGACAGTTCATTCTGTTCATTCTGCTACAAAGTGATAATATGGGGCAATGTGTTGGGACAGGTGGTGAAAATAATATACCCTTGATTACAGCATTGTTAAATGCATTCCAAAAAGTGTTGTGGTTCAGAAAAAAACAGTTACATATACCCATTATTGGTGAATAATTTGGCATGAAAACATGATATTTTTGGAAATTCAGGGTGATATATGTCCATAACTTTAAATATATGAGAAAAGGTGAAACATTCTTAAAGGTCTGTCTAATTTTACATTTCACTAGGGTACTGCCACAAGGACCCTCTTCATACACCAGTAAGCACTGAAGTAGGGATGGAGGATTATAGATGCTCTGTCAGCAGGAGCTTGAGTTCACAACATGGAAGATTTAAGCCAGGTTTTGTTAGCAATTCAGTTTTGATAAATATAAACTTTTGTATTTTCCTCTAAATTCACAAATGTTTTTCAAAGTGAAATTTTCCCATAGCAATCCATTTTATCAAGCTGGAATTTTTGTTTAACTTTGCTGTAAATGCACCATCATCACCAGAATTAGTGATCTCTGTAAAAAGTATCTGCAGAAACTCTTTGAAGTTGTATTTCTCAGGTATTGTTCTGTTTCTATGTATATGTTCTATTTCTCAGGTTTGTTTATGATGGAGGGGACAAAGTCAAATAATGTTTCATTAATGTGCAAGTTGTATAGCGTCTGGGCACATATTCAAAGCAAAGTTTTGAATAAATAATTTCATTGCCATTATTTCTTTTCAATACTAATTTTGCAATACGGGCCTATACATCTAAAATTGCTGGACTGTCTATAGAAGAAATACCATATGTGCTTAATAAGAACATAAAATTGGGAGATAACCTAGCGACTGATTTTTTTTTTTTTTCCTATTTGTGGCTTGTATGCTCTTTTGCAGTATTATGATCTTTATTTTCAACAGTTTTCCCTTCTACACCAGTGTATTTTAGTACTTTTCTCGTATGCAAAGCAAGTCAAGCAAAAGTACTTAGGAGCAGAGAATTTAATTGCACTTTCTGTTGTTATAAATACTTCTGTAGTGCAGAAGAATTGCATTGACATTTTAATATGCTGTCACTTTAGGATACTACATGAAGTGTGAACAGAGCACAGGCATTTTTAACAGGTGTGTCTAATTGTTAGTTTGTTTCTTAGAAATAGCTGTAATGTAAAATTTGGTGAAACATGTAGAACTAAGCTGTTTGGATCCTGCAACATGCTAACCAGGTTTTTCCTTTGGCTGCTGGTAAAAACAAATTAGGGTGTGTAATTGATTTTTTGTAAGTAAAGCTTTTATGTTTGCTTTGAGTTCAAACTCCATCTTTTTCTTGTTATTTTTTTGTCCCTTAGGAGGGATTGCAACATGGGCTTTTAGAAAAAAAAAAGACTTCAGTGTATTCATTTATTTTAGCGAATAGGACGTTTCTATTACTTTCAGATTTTGCCAGTCTGTAACTGCAGAAATAATCGTGAAAAGGGTGAAAGCCAGATCAATTACATTTTTTAAAAGTGTATTTTCATTAAATTTTTCAAGTGCCTGTTATGTTCAAAGGGAGTTCAAGATTGTCTTGTTCACAGAATATTTGAAAAGCCCCTTAAAAGAAACAGATCCATCCAGAAAAACGTCTGACTTGTTGGACAAAGTGTGTTTATTTAAAAAAATGGCAATAGAGGAGCCTTAACATGCCTACAGTCTTTTTAGATTTTCAGTCAGATTGCTACTAGTTCCAGAAGTGGATAGAAAAATATCTTTAAACAAAAGACCAGAATACAAATGGGGTAACAAAAGTTAATATTGAATTTTGAAAAGAAAAAAAAAGCAACTAGGTTTTTTTATGTATCAAATTAATTATGAACATTCATCTTCTACAAAGTTTGCTTAGTTAACGAGATTTTATTATAAACAGTTTTTCTTTTCCAATTTGGCAGAAAGATAAACTACGCAAGTTCTTCAAAATTATATACTTAAGATTTAGTGAACATTTCAAGATCAAATGTTTCACTAGTTTTGCAAATACATTTAGATTGATTGCAGAAAATTATGGAAGTCTATTTATTAGTTAAGCTGTAGTTAAAGTAAAGGAATTCTGATCAATTTGCTAAGAATTGCCTCCAGCTGTGCTGGTTTCCGTCATGTACTTAAACAGAAGCTTACCATAGTTTGATCTATTTGTCCTCATTTTCGTGGTCACTGAAGTAAGGTATGATGGGCTCAGCAGCAGTCATGTGTTCTTTGAGTATTCAGGTGCTAATCCAGAGAGTCAATGAGAAACTTCAAAGCCATTGGGAGATAAATATTTTTATATGTGTATGTAAATGTTTTAATATGTATATATTTCTGAAATTAATATAAATCAGTAGGTGATACATTGTAATATTTATGGAGAAGCTATGTAATAAATGCTCAATTTTAAGATAGAATTGGCACAGTAAACCCTGATCTGAAATAGACAACAACCTCATTAATCACACCAGGTAGTTAAGAAATGAGAGAACCAATTCAAATTCCTCCTTTCCTTAAATGGAAGTCAGGCTTGGACTTGACCTTCCCAAAAAATACACAGGTGCCTTGACCTCTGAGTCTCTGTGGTGTAATTCTTTATTCAAACCCCAGCAACTGCTGTAGGCAAGACTAAAAATATGAACTCTGATTAAGACATTCCTCCAGCATGTTCGCTATACACACATGGTTCAACTACAGATGGGTTGTAACAAAGTGAGAACTTCAGTGTGTCTCTGCCAGATCCTATTGCAAATACTGTAGCCTCTAAGATCCTCTAAGATCTCATCTTTCCAACAACTGCAATTCCCCTTAATCAAAATAACAAGATGGAAGGTCACATTTTTGCTCCTCACAAAAATTTTAATAAATAAATAAATAAATTGTACGTCAAACGGATCCATTCATAAAATGATTGCCATATGTACATCTAAACTGCAGGTGCACAATCATACACACTCACAATACAGAATATTTTTATGTCTCAGCACTGTCCATGATGTATTCCTGCACCTCCCCACTGTGTAGCATGTGTGTAATATGCCCGAGTGCCAGAAGCTGAACTGATATTTCAGCTGCTCCTCTCAAGAGTGCCATTCCAAACCAGTATTATTCTTAATTAAAAATTTGAATATGTCTAATTAATTTTATTCCTTTCTCCTATAGTCTTTCTGCAACTACAGCTATATATGCTATTGGTCACTTTTCACACTAGCATTAGGCATGTAAATGTTTTAATAAATAGTTAATGGCTATAGAGTCCAACTGCTCAATATATTTTCTGTGATATGTTTTAAACTGAGGTCTGCTATTTATGATCTTTGTCCCTGATAGTGTTGTTAGACATATCTTTCATATGTTTTCAGTTGTTAAAATTTTTTTTCCATGTTAAATTAGTTGATAAATGTACTACAAGAGGATCATTCTTTTCTTCCTTCCCCAATTTTTGTGAAATATTGCTGGTTAACTTTATGGAGGGAATACTGAAAGAGTTTAGACTTTCTAGGATTAAAGGCCACTTGAAGAATAAAGATCAGCTGTGCTGAAAAGGCATATGCATGGCAGTTTTGGATAAATGCCATTTCTGGGGTGAATTTTTATTTTTGTGAGTAAGATAACGGTATCTATTTTCTGAACCACTCTTCTTGTACAGCAACCCAATCTTAAGTAAAACCATAAGAGTAAGCATCTTTGTACCAAATTAAATTATGAGCAACACTCCCAAAAGGTTCTTGGGCTAATTTTAGGTACTTATCTTTTTAAATGAGTCCATCCTTTTAAAGGAGTCCATCCTTAATATTTTATCAAAGTCATCTGGTAGCCAGAACTATTGCCAAAAGAGAAATTGTTCCACCCAGGTTAGAGGAATATAACTGAAATAGAGATGGTAGAGATAAATAGTGTACACAAAACACCATACAATACAGTGTGCATGCTGCATTTATTATTGTTGCAGGAGTTCATGTACAGTAAATCCTCTCCTGACTAGTTTATAAAAGATTCTGTCTTCAGGGACCTACTGACTTACTTTGATTTGAATGCAAGTCAATTCTTTCTAAGGTCCCTGACAGCAGAGTTTATCATTTAAAACAGTAGCTAGAAGTCTGAACAAAGTTCTGATTACATAATTCAAGCTTGGGTGAGACAAGATTTGAAAAGATGCTTGTAACAGCCAATCATAAAATACATTCTTCTGCTCAAAGGTATTGGCACTGGTTCTATACCTCATAGATAAAATAGTAATTGAAGTTGGAAACAGATAAGACATAATCAAGATAAAACCTAATGTCAAGTAATGTAAAGTCATCCTTTGGAACTATTTTTATTTCTTATTTTAAATCTGGGAATTTTCTGAAAGCAAAATTACTTTAAGACATTATTGATATGTAGCTTTGTAAAACCTAGCAATTTAGATCCTGAATCTCGTTTCACAGCCTTTTTGTTTTGCCATCCTCTGGTCTGATCTACCAGCAAATAAAGTCTTTCTATTTGTGTAAAATCTAATACCTTGTTTTTCTTTTTTCCCTCCAAGCGGGCTTCATTTTTAGCTGATAAATCCTATTGTCTTAATCTAAGATGAAGCAAAGAGATACTAGGGTAAAAAATACTTTTTTTCAGTTTTTTAAATTGCATTTTGCATAGAGAACAAAATTTTCTGATCTTCAAGCCCAAACTATTGCAAAATTGCATCCCCTTGCATCATGCACAAAGTAACCAATTATTGTATATGAAGTAGTAGGTTGCCTTTGCTCGTGCAGTTACTTGGAAATAATTGTTTTCTTGCCTTTAAACAAGTTTTCAGGCACTGTGTATGTAAGCCACTGTACAGTGCTATAACACCTGAGGATTTTAATGTGGACTTTCAATATAACATTATTGATGTATGCCATGTTCTGTTGCACTTTGAAGTTTTATAAAGGAATGGCAGAGAAGGGACAAGTGGAATGGCATTGTAGAAATTAGCAGGTGATAGGTGAACCAGTTTCAGTCTTTCATGGTATTGGTGAAGGAGTTGTACCATGTATTGCTATGACATATATTGGATGTGGTCTTCAGCAGATTTCGTGGGTCATGGGTAAAAGCCTTCTTTCTTCTTCTCTCTCTCTCCCCTTCTCACTCACTGTTCCTTTCCTTCCACTCGGCTTCTGAATTTGCAAAGGATGGAATTTACCCCGGGGTGGTTTCATTCCATGATGGAGGCCACACTATAGTGTGGTGCTCAGTGTGCAGTCCCTATTCTTTTCCTGGGCACAGATTTTCCACAGCACAACTCATTCTTCCTAGGTCTCCTACCTCTTCTTTAGCTGCTTGGATTCTCCCTTTATTTTAGCACAGTCTCACTGCAGATTCCTTTCACAGGACCTGTAGACCTTTGTGAGTCTGCACAAGACAAGACTGCTATATCCTAATATTTTTCAGGAAGGAGGAGATGCACCAGGAATGTGGAGTAGTGAGACCATGGATGTGAAGCTATCTCAGAAGTGGGGAAAGAGGGAGTGGGAAGGTCAGAAGCAAAGAAGCAAAATACAAAGGGTCCAAGCCATTAGCAGAGTGGACCCACAAAACTGAGAAAAAATATTTTCTCCTGGCGGCATCTGGGTGCTTCTGACATTACGTTTTAATCAAATGAGCGTTCTTGGTTTTAGTGAACTAATTTTCAGTAATTTTGTGTTTCATGAGTGCTCTTCTGGGATTAAGCAAAATACACATCAGTGTCTAATTCTGTTGAATTTTTCAGCAAGCTTTTTTTTATTTTATCTCTCTCTTCCGCAATCTTTTAGATCATGGACAAGCCCAGTTATTATATGTCAAATGTATGTTTTAATTCTGACTATCTGTATGTGTATATGTTTGTGGGTGCTTAAGCCACTGATGTGCTGAGTCTGCTATCATTGAACTTTCTCCTGTGCCTTGCCGAGACCTTTTGCCCCTTTCCTTGTCATCCTGCAGAGTCTGGATTATGTCATCTGTCCAAAGAGCTCAACCTACCCCAGGCATTGCCATCTTGTGGAGAAAGAGGGCAGACCAAAGTGGGCTACCTATCCAAATTTCATTATTGCTGCTCCTATGGTGACCTCCACAAAATACTGGGACACCTGTAATGATGCTGTGCCTTGAGAATATGCCTGTGGGAATCTGGGGACACTTGATAATAGTTTGCTGAAGACTTTAATTGACCTGCTTTCTACTAAAAAAGCTTTTGTATTTTCATGTGAAATATCTCTGTTATTGATCAAAATCCAAACAGCCACCTAAGAAAACAGACCATTGACAGCTGTGTGCCCCTTCTTTAAAGGCACCGGCTGGAGCTTTGGCAGTGTATCAAAGGTAGACAGCTCCATCTATAGTTAAGGGAAAGAGAGGAACAATTATGCAGGACAAGTAATTCCATCTGTCCTTGATATACATTTTTGGATGAGATGGACTGGACTTTGCAAATGCATGTCTGTGCTGATTCTTCAAGGAGCCTGCGTGACTGACTTGAACCTAAACTTGAATTAAAGATGACTGAAGATGTCACTCATAAGATGACTAATACGTAAGTTCTTAAAATATATGTAAAGTTTCTGCTTTTGTGCACGTCTAACGCCAATAGGCTTTATGTAATTACAAGAGTTCAGGCCAGATTCTGACTCAATCTAAAGGCAGAGCCCTTCAGTGTCAGTGAGTCAACTGAGCTGTACCTTGCTAGGCACAACTTAGTTCCCACATTCAGAGCAGAAGGCATGCCCTCTGCCTGAATGTTTGTGGTGCATATCTGCATGGATGTTGTTGTGTCACACGACCAGAATTGTATGCTGTTTGAAGCAGCATTAATTGAAAACTACAACTCCCTTATATTCTTGATAAAACCGTATCTGCATCTATGCTATAAACTAGTTAGTTGATACTTTCTATAAGCCTTGCTCCTAAACTGCTGGTTAGAAATTGTGCCAAAACCTAAGCAGAAAACAACTTCACTGTCTTTTTAGCTGTGGGAGCACCATGCAAAACCTCATTTGATTTATGCTCAGTGTGTGAGACAGAGCTGCTTTGCTGTTCTCGTATCACCAATGGGAAGGAGCTGATTAAGTACCTTTCTAGAGCAGATGCAGTAACAAGACTTTGTGAGCTGTGTGGTTCAGGAACATCCTCATCACTCCCTTGAGTGCATAACTAAGACCATGGACTTCTAGAAAGGCCCTTTTTCGGTTGAGATTGCCACTCTCTTCCCTCTGTAAACTGAAGAGAACCCAGGAATTTAATTTCTTCCCGCCGGTTAGATTGAGCATCCATAGTTTTTTCGCCCATGGGATGCATAACACATGATTTACGGAACTGCTGACTGCTGTAGTTGCAATTAAAACAATACTGCCTTCATAGCTTGAACGCTGAGTGCAAACAGGCTGATAGTTTAATCAATCCATTTTCAAACATATTAACTAAACCAGCAGTTTACTGTTCGTGTCAAACTCTAAACAACTGTAAATCTTGTTTTCAAAAATCAACCAGAAAAAATGTAACACATTAAAAATGAATTAGACGTGGCACACCACCCATAAGCTGTATAATAAACAGATCACAGGCCTATAGTAATAGTTGTGATTTCTGGCACGTCACTGGAGAAGAACTCATGGGTTTTCCGAATGACCTGTGTCATAAATCATTGCATTCCCATTTACACTGAACACATGTATCTAATTTTTCAAGAGTGGCTTCTGAAATCCTGATGAATGGCTTCAGAACTGATTACTGGAATGCACGAAAAGTGGTGTCACAAGTGCCTAATTGAGGAAAGGAAAAAGGGATTAAAAATACAGTCCCATGAAATCTGAACAAAATATTGTAATATATACTAAGTAACAAATGCATAGCCACCCAGGAGATAAGCCTAAAATATGGCATATGTGAAATCTGTCACTTTTCTTAAAGACAGATAAATTGAATTACATTAATATGCATTTTCAGTGGAGTTAAACCGATATAAATACACAAGCCAAGCATAAATCATACATGTATTTTTTTTGTCTATGCAGGCATCAGTGTCTTGCTGTCCAGTTTAATATGCTTCCTGTGTGTTATACATATGTTTTCATAATATGGAACACCTCATGTTAGAAAAAATTCAGACATACCAAACCAGGAAATGTATTCAAACACACTAATGAAACTCCAGAGATGTACTGAGGTATTTTTATGCATATCTTATCCACTTAATTTATCTGCCTTAACTTTTGTGAGCACATTTGAGCCCCCACCTACCCTTCATGCTCAAAGCTGAACAAAAAGCTTCGTGCTCAGTAAGCCCAAATTGACACACCCTTGTCTCTCCATACCTCTCTGCAGACACTGTGGATGGACTACCCAACACAGTCTCATCTTTCAAGTGGCAGGTAGAAGTATAGTTGGTGAATCCAATTTTTATTTCTTTTGTGTAAAAGACTGCAAATTGCACTACATGCTGAAAGATAATGTAGATAAATTTTACGTTTGCTCACTTTTAAAGATTTATCTGTGTCAGCAGCTGGGGCATATACACTGAAGTTGAATGTGTTACATGATTGTAGCATGTAGATTCTGATTTGGTGTTGAAAGAAACTCCGTGGCAGATAAGTAATGAAATGAAACAGCAAACATGCCATCACCTAATAAAAACATCAGTTCATAAGAACCATTAACTGCCTTTTCCCAAGACATCCTTTTTTAATTGATGTATTTGAATTTGTGTTAAGAAAACAAATTCATGTTATTCTAATAATATGTGCTGAGCAGTGGTTATAGAATAAGGAATTTTTTAAAGAAAACTATTGCCCTTTGTCCAGTCTTTATTTGCAAGGTTCAAAATGACCAGCATTCGTTAAACTTTATTACTGAGGTTCATGAAACTTTCTTTGGATTAGGAAAGCATAACCTTCTGTCCTGATTTAGAAGGGTGTTGCAGCTTTTCATTAACCTGGAAACCTCCTATTTACATGGTTCACAGCCTGGTCTCAGCTCACTTGGAGGTAACAAAGGGTGTCGGGACAAGAGTGCAGCAGGGGGCTCATCCTTTAGGGCTGCCATCTGAATTTGATCATGTCAACTGTTTTAACTCCTGCCTCATTAGGCAAAATAAAATGGAGATTATGGTGTGTAGAAGGATCACATTACAGACAGCAAGCTCTGCCTCCCGACACTCTCTGTTGATTTTGCATTTTGACAAGACCTTGCTTTCTGTGTTTTCCATTCTGTATTACAGCAGGCTTTAAATTATTTTGAAGACAAGATCATTTGTATCCCTTGGCATTTCAGAGCTTAGCCAAAGAGGAGTGAAGTAATAAGTGAAGACACATTAGTCTCAGAGGCAGTTTACCTACTGGAGAGATGTCACTGCTTAGCATGGGCTTAATGCTGATAGACACATTAATTCAGCTTGTCAAGCAATGCCTAGCTCTTCTCTTTTCAAAGTTTAGTTTAGCTGTAAATTTGAAAAAATCTGACACAAAAAAGTTCACTGGGTAAATTATTATTGCCACCTGGCACAGAGGATTAAATAATTCATTTCAATTACTTATAATTAACATGTCAAGTTTATTCAGTTTCTCTTTAGTTACTGGGTTTAGTGTTTATGTAAAATTGTAAAAATTGTTCAGAGTTAAATGTTTTTGTTGCATTATAGTGCATGTTAGAGCGAAGATGAGTATCGTCAAGTACTCATAAGAATCTTTGCCATCTGGCTGTCCACTAACAAGCGTTTCCTACTGACCTTATCTATGTGTGCCATATATTAATTGAAAGTTTTCTGTGTATAGAAGGCAAAAAATGGTTCAGGAAATCCATTTGGCCAGCTGACAAATACTTCGGAGATCTCCTGTGAGAAAGATAGTTGTTATCCATCATACCCAGTTATGGTTTTCTTTAGGAAAAACATCAATAATAATAGAAGGTGATGTTTAGCAATTATTTATAGCTCTTCTTTTTTGTATTGCATTTATTGGTAGGCTTTTCTTCTCTATAAGCTAAGAGTAACAATTCATGGTCAATGCAGAGGAAGTAGAAATAAGAAAATTAGAAATAAATTTGCATTATTTTTGTAATTATTGCTTTATATATCAAGAGTTAGTCAGAAATACAGACATTAAAAGACTGTCAAAGCAAAAAGCTCCCCTCAGGGAAGGGGAAAAAGAGGCAATGAGTAATATGTGACAGATGTGAACATAAATTGTTTAATGCAAAGTAGAATGCGGGCTCTTCTATGGTTAGAAGTGTAGCGTAAAATTGGTTTAAGCTGACTTAAGGTTTTTTATTCAAGTAATGACCAACTGAGAAATATACACTATTGTTACATCCCAAGTGAACTTAATATGTCTGAATTTAAAGCTATTAGCTTTCAGGAAACTATGAGTTCCACAATCCATAATAGCACGTCTCTTCAGTAACATGGGCCACATGACAATATTTAACTTCTGCATATTATACACCAACTTCAGCATCCTTATTCCTAATGCAGCCTTATCCTGTGGTCTTAAGGAGGAAGGAGTCTCAAAAATAAACTTCTGCACGTTTGTTTCTGTGTTTCTGCCTTATCTTGTGGGAATGATTAAAGTTCAAAATTTTCTCTAAGAAGTTTCATAGGATATGAACCCACCACTTCCAAAACCAAACAACAGAGAGGCAGAAAACATGATTTTCATGAAACAATTGCACATACTGAAAATGTTGAAAAGTTTTTTGCTTAAAAATATATCGTAAAGCATGTGCACAGATCATTGCAGATCCTTGAGGCCCAGATAATCTTATTTACATCTGTTTCCAGCCTCCCATTTCTCCTTACTCTTCACTTTCTAGCTCCAAAAATCTTTTTTATCTTTTTTTTTTTTTTTTTGGTCTTGTCCACCTTACTCTACTGGTTGCCCTTTTCCACTCTTCTTTGTCCTTTTTAACAGCATCTCCCACATTCCTCCAGTCCAATTCATTTCCACTTCATTTGACAACAGTTTTTTACCTGCTCTGTTTCCATTTGACCCTTTTAGATGAATCACTTCCTGCTATAAGCTTCAAGTAGCTGAGATGGGGAGAGACACATACCATGTGATGGTATGTCTTTTAGATATTGTGCTGAATATAGTATCTATGAGATCCTATGGTATGAAACAGAGCAGGATGCATCAGAAAATGAAAGCAATTATTTAAAGCAAAGCTGTGTTAATTTTGGTGTTAATTGTATGCATGCACCCAAGAGCAGCTTTGCATTCATCAGGAAAAATAAAGCAATCTGGGTAAATAGGAGAAATTCAGTTGGGGGTGTTTGGTTTTCCTTTACTGCATAGCCTCATAAATATTTGCATCAGCAAAACAGAGTCTGGCAACAAGCAGTGATTTTAAGTTTACTTTGCCATTAGAGGAACCATTCACTGAGTTACATCCCAAGTGGAAGATGTAAGATGTTACTGACTTGCCTGTCTTCCCAGTACTAAGGCCAGCTGAATCCTAATAGTCTAGTCTGCGGCACCTCCAGTCCTGGAAAAGTATGGAGAGCTCTTGCCATAGAATTCACTGCACTGTCCAAGTATTTTGTCAGTGTAAGGGAGTGTTCAGTTATCATGTTAATAGGTTTTATTCTTCATTAAAAATAATTTTGGCCAATGGTCTGGTCCCACTGTTGGATGCAGAGCAGCTTAGCTGTATGGGTAGGTTAAGAGAGCAGTTGCCTAGCCTTAAATGCTATCAAGGAGTCAGAATGGCAAATTCTCACACCTAATGCCTCCTAATACAATTGTATTATTTCCTGTCCAGTTAGAAAGTTAAGAGGGAAATGCAGCAAATACTACTCTTGCCTACTGTAGTCAGTAAAGAAAGCTATTCTTATGTAGTGCAAGAGCACAATGGTGAAATTCCTCTTTCTCTGTTTTGGTCATATGAGAACAATACCAGCCGTGCTGTAGGTCCAAGTCATCTGGCATAACTCAGCGTGACTCTGGTGGCTTGAAGAGTAGCAGTCTGCAACTACAGTGAGGGAGAGCAGAGCTCACTGGCTTGCAGAAACAGGAGCAAAGAGGCAAAGCTGGCTACTTTTCCAACATCATAAGCTCACACCTTTGGGGTCCAGGTACAACTTGTCAGGTCATGTCCCTTCAGAGTGTTTAAGGAGCATTGGCAAGGGGCTGTGCTCTGGCTGTGTGACAAGCGAAGTAAAAGAAAAAATTGTGCATGCCTTTCACAATCATGCAAAAGGAATAAATCTGAGTATTTTAACATGGATAATTAGTGTGTGGTGATTAGAAGTAATGTGGTTCCACACCCTGGAGCTGGTTTGTCTCAAAAGAAGCCTTTGCCTTCAAAGGACGTAGAAAGCAAAATTGCTTTCCATGGTAGTGCTCAGATGTTCTGGTAGATGCAGAAGGGTCAACTATGTTACCAGAACCATGCCGTTTCTAGGAATCTTTCTTCATGAAGGTGACATTAACAGTAATACTACCATCTTTAAAATTCAGGGAATGCTGTCCTAAGATGATTTGGGTCAGTAAAAGAAGGATCAGAGTTTGGACTTCTTTCTGCCTTTCTGTTTATATGGTAGTCCGTAAATAAAGGATTTAATTCAAGAAGTCATATTTCAACTTTAACATTGTAATGTGCAGTCTCACTACCAGTGCATGCTAGCACAGCTCAGCATGGATTGTCTAGAAACTAAGCTGTTTTTTACAAGTAAAAGTGTAAAGCTTTTCAGGAAAATTAAGGAGGAAAGGAACAAATAAGAAAACATCTCTATTTTCATCATAAATATTCTAATTGGCCTTAGGCATAAAATCATTATTGGAATTTCCATTCTAATGTACATATGATAAATTATGTGTTTGAGCTCTTCAGGAAATTGATTGTTTACAGTGAAGCCAAGTGATAAACATCTTTGCTTGGGATGATTTAGGCTCCTTGTAGTAGATTAAGTCTCCCTAAAAGTTTCTCTGTTTCTGTGTTACATTTAATTCCTTTGTGTGCATTTCTCCATTTTAGACAGTATCAGCTGATATTTGCATACAAATGTTTCTCAGGATCTGACATAAAATATCTTCAATTCTCACTTTAGGAGGTCTAGATTTTTCATCCAAATTTAATAGATATTTATACCTTGAGAAGATATTATCTAATGTACTGTTGGTTCAAGTTCATTCACAGCCTCACGTTATATTGAAACATGGACAAAGAGTGTAATTTGTTAATGTCATGAAGGATGAAGTTGGTTAGAAAGGGAAGTGTACACGATTTATAATAACACAAGTGTTTCCTTGCTAATCCCTTGGCAGGTTCATTATCTGTAGAGCCCCAGGCAATAGTTGGCCTATCGTGAGAGTGAAATTTAACCCACAGCATGAAATTAATCCTCAAAGACTTTTGTCTACTCTTTCAAGAAATAATAAATTCAAAGTGATTTTATACTTCTCCTCTCTAACTTTATGCAGAGGTGTTAAATTCATATCTAAACTCTATGGCATGTATCAGTCTATTGATTTATGTTTAGTGAACTAGCATCCAAGTAATAAGGAATTTGAAGATATGAATTAATGGTGTGTTCATTGTTTCTTCCTGAAAACCTTTTTTCTTTGATAATAAAAAAAGCTCTATTCCTTGTAATTACAGGGAAGACAAGGAATGTGTATGTGTATGCATGCATGTATAAAATCATTCTAATTATTACATGTGGATTTCTTAGGTCTTCTGAGTTTATATATGAAATAACTTGGTGGGGTTTTTCACATCCTGACTTCTTTCATGAAACTTAGAGTTATAGAATCATAGAATAGTTAGGGTTGGAAAGGACCTTAAGACCATCTAGTTCCAGCCTCCCTGTCCACCTCCCACTAAACCACGTCACCCGAGGCTCTGTCCAACCTGGCCTTGAACACCACCAGGAATGGAGCATTCACAACTTCCATGGGCAACCCATTCCAGTGCCTCACCACGCTAACAGTAAAGAACTTCCTCCTTATATCCAATCTAAACTTCCGCTGTTTAAGCTTTAACCTGTTACCCTTTCACTACCCTATACCTGTTGTCCTATCACTACAGTCCCTAATGAATAGTCCATCCCCAGCATTCCTATAGCCCCCCTTCAGATATTGGAAGGCTGCTATGAAGTCTCCATGCAGTCTTCTCTTCTCCAGGCTGAACAGCCCCAACTTTCTCATCCCATCTTCATATGGGAGGTGCTCCAGTGGCCTGGATCATCCTCATGGCCCTCCTCTGGACTTGTTCCAACAGTTCCATGTCCTTTTTATGTTGAGGACACCAGAACTGTACACAATATTCCAAGTGAGTTCTCACAAGAGCAGAGTAGAGGGGCAGGATCATCTCCTTCGACCTGCTGGTCGTACTCCTTTTGATGCATCCCAGGATATGGTTGGCTTTCTGGGCTGCGAGCGCACACTGTCAGCTCATGTTCATTTTCTCATCAACCAGTACCCCCAAGACTGAACTTAAGAGAAATCCATCAAAGGCTTGCTGCTGGTAAGCAAATGGATTTTTGCTAGAGTTTTGGAAAGTACTTCTTGAATCAGCAGTGTAAATACTGAGTAAATCAGCAGGGTTTTGTTGGGTTTTTTCAGAAAGATTTCTTTTCCTTATGTATGAGAAGTACTAAGGAGAGAACAGGTGAAAGTGATTTATTACTGATTGATTCAGACTGTGCTCTGCATTATTTAGAATGTGGTTCCTCACTCACTGCAAACCTAGTCTATAGGAATAGATGAGTGCTTCTAGATGCTTATATCTATCTAGGTACTACCTAGATGCAGCGTAAAGGTTTTTCCGACTTTTAGCCAGTGTTTACCCAGTACCTATCCAATGGCTTGTTATATTTTTGTGTTCATCTTCTAGAGAATTTTTCCACTTCTGAAGGCAGAAAAACATATTTAAAAGGTGTTTGCAAATTGCCATAACCTCTTTGTTGAAGAACTTCTTCCAAAATATTACTTGAAACTTCACACAGTCACAGGCCTTGGGAGAGAAACCAAATGACAAGAAATGAATCAAGTCAAGTGCTTCTTAGTACACTGTCCTGACCTGGGCAGGAAGTTTGCAAGCTACTTAGAGACCATTATATGAGCACGTCTGGAAATACGTTACTCTTCTGATCATCTTTCTTATTCTTCAGACAGAATTTATAACAGTGATGTAGACATTGACCCATTCCCACTTCACATACTCCTTAAAAGAAAAATTTGTATCTTAATTCATACTACGCTTCCTCTGTGTATTTTAAGTGTATTTTTTGTGCACAAATACACTGTACTGGTGAGAAGGAAAACAGATTGCTAAAGTATGTCAAGCAGAGCAACGAGCTGAGGGATGTCTTTGATCCTAACAAAACTTCAAGTCATATTAAATATGCCATTTGATATTAGAGATGAGGTGTGGTGTAAGTCTAGGAAACCTCTGAAAACTTCAGGTCTTTTTGTAATATTTATTGCTCAGAATAGAAAGTCCTCCAGAAGTACCTCAAATAAAGTTAAGACATAGGTTTCTAATGTATTTTGAAGCTCCTTTTTTGTTAATGGAAGCTGATGGATTTAAGCATTCTCATTTGATACAGTAAATGAATACCAAACAGTAAGTCAGATATCATTATGACTACATTCTTACTGTCCCTTCAATGCAGGAGTAGAGAGAAGAGAAATCTGCAGAATTGCACTGCTTGGTTATAGGTGTTTGATACGACAAGGAAGGAGCACATACAATGATACATTGCTCGTATTTTGATCATGGCTGGCTCAAGATTTCCCATCTGTTCAATATATAGCATTTCTTCAGGACCACACTCCTCTATCCCCACTATACTCATAATTTTGCTCATTCCCTATACCTCCATCAGCCATTCCCTTGGGACTGACTTTCCTTCCCTATTTGCCTATTTTCCAGACCACAAGCTTATAGTGAAAACTTCTTGCAACAAAAGCACCAGTGTTTGTCAACTGTGAGACTGTGGTTTCTGCTGCCAGTTCCAATGACAAGCTGGCATCTTGTGACCTGTTATAAATGACCTTCAGTAAACTGTCAGGTGAGAAGACTGTCAGCTGGTAGGCAGGATGGCTGTTGCATTTTCAAGAGTCTTGGGTCAAAAAAGGCTAAGAACTCTCCTCTGAATGTAATGAACCTGGAGTTCTGTAGTTTCTAAAGGTTCTGTACACCTGTAGGTTCAACTTTATCCTTTTGGACGGGTTCCAGCCACAAGTCAGACAAGCTGTAGTTTTCTGACAAGGATAATACCAATGCACTCTGCAACATTTGCAACATTTAGGTGCAGTAAGTTCTTCTCGTACTTTAGTCTTGGCATCTTTCAGGATACGCAGCCGGGATAGTTGCATCCTAGGGATCCTTGGATTCCTATTTATGTGCAGACTGTATAGACCCACAATGGAGCAGCTAAGCTTACTGACAGTGTTATGTCACATAACAGACCAATAGCACACACTACGTGGCTAGCTCTTGGGAAGAATAGCATAATTTATCTTATTCATAAGAAGATAAGAAGCTCTCCAAAGAGTTAGTCATATAGTTACTTCTCCCATTAGATAGCATATGTGCTGAGAAAAAGAGGGAGGGAGGTGGCATGCCTACATGTTGTACACTCAGGATTTTATTTATTGCACTTCATTACTCAGTTTAGCATTAGGTAACAAATAGCAATTATGGATCAACAAAAGCATAATCCTCATATACAGCAACGTATACAGCAATTACTTATAAATTCTGTATAAGCATGCAGAAAGACTTTTTCCAAAAGTCATTTTTCAACAATCCAGCTTTATTTATAAGAAGGCATTCAATAATTCAGTTAGTTAGGTTTTTCTCTGAGTCCATGTAGCCCTATGAAGACTTGACTAAGTGAGTGTATGGAAGGCGCACACAATGCGGTAAGGAAACAAACCAGTAGTCCCTAGAAATACTGCTTGGCAACATCAGAATTGCCTTTTTTTGTGCTTGTTTTTCAGTCCTCGGGCTCAATAGCTGAGTCAGATCATCCGTGCTAGTGTAGTCTGCCTGCCTGTCTGGAGAAGAATGTGAGCAATATGCCTTTAAAATACTTTTGTGACTCTACAAAATGAGACTTTCTCTAGCTTTCAACTTGACAGTGAAATGGTTTGTTTTCTGAGATAGACATCACCATAACAGAACCTGGAGATACTTCCTTGATTCGAAGATTTTCATTAAATCAAAAGGAATTATTTACCATTTCTTTTTGGAAAAACAGTCTTTGAAAAGCACAAGGCTGCACATAAGCAGTAAAATCCTCTGAGAAGTATATGCTCCAGACTACTGCACTGCCTTCTACCCACAAATGCTGTGCTGAAATCCATTTTCTCTTTCAAAATTTGCCTTGCTTTGTACCTTTAAAATTATCTGCACTTGGAAAAGTCTTGTTAAATCTGGAAGAAGTCCTGTTTTTCTTTAGACTCAGCAATGTTTCAGATACTGATTAAAAAGGGAACTCTCCCTTTATTCCTGAAGTTGGTAAGAAATATTATGGAAAATTGCGTTAACTCTTGCAAATCCCTCTACAACTATAAAAGCACAAATGAGATCGTCCCTGCTGTTTCAGTCAGGCCTATGAACCTCAGAGCAATAGGATATTTATAAGAAAATTCCAGACATAGCAGTGGTGCCGTGATCCATATGACCCAAAGTTTCCAGTCTTTGTCTATCCTCCTGTCTTTAAGGAAAAACAGAGGGGCATAAAATGAAAACTTGGAAGATCACAAATCATTGTTATGACTCATTATAATGAATGATTTGTGTATTACTTTATGGAGCAGTTAGGTTGAGTTTGGGGGAAAAAAGAAACCTTCCTTTTTAATTTTCAACATTTTATGCCAATTTTCAGACAATTGTCTTTCCTAAAATAACAGTACTCTTTTTTCCACACTGTCCTTGGTAACTATTAATTTTTTTCAGCTGGGAGAGTGTGTTGTGATATAAAGGTGCAGCTTTGCATGGCTGTTGTCAAGAGCCTGTTAGTGTTTCCATTACAACATTAAGTCTTATTTTCTGGTGTTTAAAACTGGGCCATACTTGAACTTTGGAAGTCTTCAAGATGTATATGCAAATAAGAAAAATAATTTCATTGGGTGTGGCTTTTTAGTTCTGCGAATTAAATAGTGCTCTGACAGCTTTGTAGCAACTGTGATTCACGGTTTTGGATACTCAAAATAAGTCTTCTGACCACAGCCTGCAACCTGGTTACTAGATTCTCCTGAGTTTTGTTTAGTGATAGGGTTTTTTTGTCAATTACTAATGGTTTGAGAGTCATTAGAAAAATAATGAATCTACTGAAGTCTCAAGATAGCTGCTGCTTTTCCACTACATTGAATTTGTAAAATTCATCTTCTTTATTTGTGTTATATCTTCAAATGGTGAATTAATAGGGTATATTCCCAGGTCTCAAAGTTTTCTCTTAACTTCCTGGGATAAATTCTAATGTTACACAAAAATCTGCTGGAGGTGTAGTTATGTATCTGTGAACTCTGAAAGACACTGGCAAGCTACCATTTCAACACACAAGAGATTTTCCTTAAAATTACAGGATTACATTTTTGGTTTGCTTTTTACAGAGGAAAGTGCACTATTTCAGGTAAATTCTGTTAAAGACAGCAGGTTTTTCCCAGTATTTTGCTAGTTTTACTTTAAGTCACCAGAGCAGAGAAAGTGATAGCACTTCATAGGAAATTTCACCCTCAACTTTCCTTTTTATGCCCTACTGTATGTTAAGAACTGCTGAGGTTGCTCTGCACTGACTGATAATGAATTCCATATAATCTGTAATATTGGGGCACAACTGGGTGGGTAAGAGTTGAGTTTCAGTCTTTAAATAAGAATTTCCTTCTTTTACTAGCTTCATTTCAAAAGGTAACACTGCTTTAAGGGTGTACATTTTCTGTGATTTAGCCATACAATTTTATAGGAAAAAGTCATTTTTTTCATGGAAACAGTGTATGCATAATAGGTAATGCCCATGTGATGTATAATAGCTATTAGTCATTTACAAGGTTTGTCTATTAATAAGAAAGGGCAAGTGAGTTAAGGTTTTCAAATGCAGGGTGTTTAGTTGTACTTTTCAGTTGGGTAAGTCCGTTTGTATCCCTTCCAGTATTTTAAAAATCTCAGCCACAATATATTAATGAAATTGTTTCCCTTTTAAGTCTTTTCCAGCACAAGTATAGGAGGTTGGGTGAACATTCAAAACTAATGCTTCTTTCAGCAACTCACAATTTGATTTTGGCTATTTTCCATTAAAAATTAATTTGGATTTCTGTATTTGACCATTTCTTTCCTTTGGGAGAAAAGATATTTTTGGTTATCTTTCTTACTTTGACCATAGGGAGCATGTGTAATGTATATTTTGTTGTGCTTTGCAAATTTTTGGTGCTAAATCATTTTAATAAAATAAAAAAAAATCAGAATACACTATGCTATGATAGGATTGATCTCATCAAAGGACTTAAAATGCTAATGAATACTGAAAAGTACTCAAAAACCTTCCAAAAAATCCTCCCCCAAAATCTTCTTGCCAGAAAGCCGCAATGATTTTCCTGCCTTCTCTTTCTGCTGAAAAGTGCTGTGTGATTACCACAGGGGACACTGAAATCAAAGCTTTGTTGAGAAAAATATGTAAAAGTACTTGGCCTTTTCTGTAGGAACTGTTGAAGAAAAAGTGTCACTTCTCCTGTGGGTTATAGAGCTTAATTACATTTTCCCAAACTGGAAGAATTTTAGAGCAATTATTGCTGTTTGTATTTCAGGTGTTTTCCAGTAATGACCAGTAATAATTACACATTTGAAACCTTCCTTTGGCTTATCAGATGCATGTTTTATTTTACAAAGCTGTATTGAGTTTTGCCTTTGCATCTTTTTGAAGTAAGAGAGAATACCCTTACTTTTTAAAGGCAGCAAAATTATTCCTCTAATCTGCTATCATTTAACATATAGATGAAATTTTCATACTTACATTTAAATTTTTCAAAGCTTCTAATTTGCAGAGACTCAGTACTGGATTCATAGATTACAGTAAGATCACAAGACGCAAGAATGGCTCTACAGGGTAGGCTAAAGGTCCGTCCAATCCAGCAGAGAGAGGTCAAGAGAGGATATACATTTTTGCAATAGGAGTTAAACTGAGATAAGGAACTGGACGGGTTTCAGCAGGCACATGTTGCACATTGAAATCCGCCAAACCGCATTCTCATTTTTCCCTGAATCAAGACCGGATACTGGGGCCTGCATATTATATAATCCAATATCTGATTTCTTGTGAAATCTCTTCTAGTCATTAGTTTATATACCTCATCACTTTGTCTGTTTTTTCTCTATAAGCTGTTTTGAAGGAAAACATACAGGATTTTATCCAAAACTAATGAAAAACAGACTTCTTCTGTTGATGTATTAGGCCATGAGTGACTACCCATATTTAAAATCATAAAAATAACCCCATGATCTGTGACAATACAAAATTACTCCTTATGGTGCCATTTTCAATGATTTGTCCAGTTTACATAAGGGGCAAAAAAAATCCATAGATTTTGGAGGGTTGTTTTTACTTAGGAAATAGAGACTACAAGAGGCTTCAGAAATAAATTCTGACTGCAAAAAACAAAATGCTGGTTTTACCATTACTGGTTTCTGCTGATTCCTTCACCAGCATAACTAAGAGCTTTTTACACAACAAGCTGTAGGCAAGAAAAACACAAGCAGTGTTTAAATTTACCTATTACTTTTACAGTCAAAAATTCCCAATCAATTTTGCCTTCCTAAGATTGTTAAGATGACATCGCATATTTTGCATGATATTTCATACAAAATACTGTGTGATTTTCAAATACAGATGTCCCTTTATGATCACTGCAGTGATCTCGTGCTGAAAATTTGCATCCAGGCAGCAAAAGAAAAGTTTCAAGGGCAGAATTGTATCCACAACACCAAGGAAAGAGGGCCGCAGAGATGTTCCTGCTCTGGCAGGACTTGTAGATGGGCTTTTCACACAGAATGACATTAAAGTAATCTCTATTCTAGATAATTATAAAATTATAAAATAAATTCTAGATAATTATAAAAATGTGCTGTGCCTACAGGTCCATAACTGTGAAGGAGGGCTGATATTTGCAAGGAGCTCATAGAAGCCCACAGCTGCCAGTTATGTCTGGGACCCAGAAACACAAGAGCATTAACAGGACTTGGAGGCTGGGGATTGAAGTTTGGAACACTTGCATGTGTGATAGACAGGGAGAACACCAGCTCAGAATCTCATTCTGTAGCTTCACCTTGCTATGAACATGTTCTCAGAATTTTCATCCTTGGGATACAAGAGAACTTACACAACATCATAAAGATGTTTGTCTGGACAGTTTTTAGTGTGGAATGAAAAAATGGTCGGTTTCACTAATTTTTTGTTGTTGTTTTGCACATCCCCGCCACACAAACACACTCATTGATGGAATTAGATTATTAAAAAAATTTATGGTTTGAACTTAGTTTCTATTTATTTCTTTCTCAGGAAGGCATTAAATTACTTGTATGTAACTGCTACAACTAGTTATTTTTGTTATTCATTAGCCAATACCAGAGTAGATGAAAGTTGTATGAGTTAATTTGACCTGCTTCTGGTCTAGTTTATTTTTGCTGAACATTGTCTTCTGACAATGTGTGTCTTCTATGTGTAAAGGAAAATTTCTTTCTGACATTATAGCTACTCTCTGTTTGTTCCATGCATATAATGGGAAAAATGATGCAGGAGAAAAAAGTAGTTCTTCATTAGTACTTGGCAAAATACAGTTTTCATTTCATTACACTCTTGGTATATAATACTGCTTTCTTTTTGACACTGATGTTTTTGATGAAATGGTGTGCTGTTTAGCTCAAATATAAAATCAAGATATAGAGGAAAGTCATCTATAAAAGGAAGTACAGGAAAGGTGAAGTTCTTTTTGTGATTAGTGCACTTTTGTCCGGCCTAAGAATAAGACTCACATGCAAAGAATTGACCAAGAGTACCAGTGAAACACCTAAGCCATGTTGTCAACTTTAGGTCTTTTCTGTATCTCTATTCAATGACGCAGTTCATTTAGGGAAAGTATTTTCAAAAACTCCTAAACTCAGCATAAGCCATGCATGCGAAGTTATCATCATCAAGGCTGCTAGAGTTTAGATCAATTGTTTTATGATGTTTTAGATAAATTGCTTTTAGCTAACCAAAAAGGATGTGGCAAATGATGATGATCTTATTGGATTCAAATTTTGATCAGAATAACCAATCTCTTCCCTCTAAATTGTGGAGTTTTAGATTGCTAAATCTGTTGTTGATATAGCTCTAACTTTACTGTGAATGTACTCCGTGGTCGGATGTAAGTGTTTAATTCTTTCTCATGCAGGGTTAATGTTTTCTCCTTTTGCCCTACTGAGATATCAAGTCAGGTTTTGAGATTTTTATTTATTTTTTTTTGGTCAGAGGTAAGCTACAAATTGCTAGATAACCAGACAGGGAGAGGATAGAACAGATCAGGACTGCAAGAAGGCAGAGGGTCAGATGTGGAATGGACAAATTTATGACTTGCAATATTTGATAAATACTTCAGTAAATGTGAGAATTCATCAGTTTGTGTTAATTTTTATTTGAACATCATACTTGGCAGCTGATGTTCAAACCTGCATAAAAGACATCTCTGCAGATTATTTTGCGGTTTCAGGATATCTTTACAGTTCTTTCCATTATTACTATCCCTTTCTTTCTTCTTCAAAAAACATGTTCCTCCAAAACTAGGAGGAACAGGTAAATAAACTAACAAGAATCCTAAATTCCAGCAAAGTGGAATTCCTGTAGTTGGATTTTAAAGGAATTTTTAGTAATACTTCTCTACCCATGATTTTGGTTTATTATTTATGAAGTAAATAGGAACTATATGAAAGAGTCTGTGATTAGATGGAGATAAATCTATGTCTACTATGGAGAATGTTTGGAATAAGTTCTGTTCTTTTGCCTGTTCCCCATGTTCTACTTTATTGTATTCTTATGTGGTTTTTGCAATTAAATAATCATTATAGCAATACTATAATACCTAAAATATGATCCCTGCACTATCAAAATTTATGTCTTTGGCTTAAAATAATTTAGTTTTTTTGGTTTGAAATCTAATGTTCAGTTTATCAACAGTTTATATGATTTACTGTTAAAATAAGTAACAGAATTATACTCACAATTTAGTTATTACCCTGTAAGTAACATAAGCAACTCAAAGAACTGAGGCAAAAAAGTGAAAATACAAGTGAAATACTTTATATTTTCTAGGTCCACTTTGCTCTGAAAAGTTTTGAGTGAAATCTAAATATCAGTGGATGGTAGTAACACCTGAATAAATGTTTGAGTTAGCAAATCAAAATCTTTTAAATTATAATTTTTATTATAAGTATGTGAATTGTTAGATTATGGGCATTTATATAAAGTTTCGGGCTATGCATTTTTTACCAACCTATGCTGTATCTACGGCTAGGAGTGTCTGGAATCATGGGAATTACTGAAAGTGTAAAAAAGGCTATAAATGTTAGTTTCAGTTTTCCAAAGGCTGTACATATATAGAAAAGTTGTTTTAAAATCAACAGTGCACAGATAATTTGTTTTGCTGTTATGCCACATAACTCTCTTCTTTATAGCATCTGCGCAGCTCAGTACCTGAGATTATTTACTTTGGTACTGCAGAAGTCCTAGCCATGGAGGGAAATATTAAGAGCTTTATTGAAAGTAGAACATATGATAAAATCCTAGTAAAACGTGAAGAAAAGGAAAATACAGTTAAGACTGCCACTCATTGGCAAGCACTGCAACATGGTACAGAGCCTTGTTCTCTGAGTCAGTATTTTTCTTTTCCTCTGAACTTTGTGGTTGAGGAACTAGTCAGCTGCGCTGCTAAAAGCAGCCAGAAATTCTGGAATTTGCAAACTCAGTGGCAAGGATTTGGTGAGCCTAGCCTGCACCACATCACATTGCTGTTCTCCTACATAGCTGGGTATTTAATGGCTCACTATCTACTTGAATCTAGATATGAAAATATTGGTTTCTTTCCTTTTAGATTTTAAGATTACTAAAACAATTTCAGCATGGGTTGGAAATTTTTCTTCTGTCCATATCAGTAAATACAAGGGGGAGGATTGTTAGGTTTGTTGTGGTGAACTGACTTTAAACACTGCATACCTGAATGCTGTAGTGGCAGACATCCCCAGGACAACTTTGATGAAATGTTCAGCAAGCATTAACAAAAAATGTAGCAACTGATACTGGGAGAGAGAATTTGGTTTTTTTCCCCCAGAAAGCACATGCACATGCTTGTCCTCCTGTAGATATTGACTGTATTAGAAAAAACTACTTAGAGGACTCTTGCAATAGGAAGAGGGGGAGGAAAGCATCTTGTGGATTAAGACTTTGTGAAACTCTGAATAAAGTACTGGCTATTATAAGACCAACAAGAACTGTGAAGTTAGACATTAGAAACAGATACACATGCATATGTAGAGTCATTGCTCCACAGTACGATGTATCTCCTCTTAAATGGTAAGTAGTTCAGAGAACTAATGAGAGGACTCAAGCATCTTCCGTATTGTGGGATGTCACCTATATTGCAGCATGACAGGCAGAGGCCATTGAAAGATATTGATCAGGGACTGTTGCCACCAAAACCAAAAATGTGCTCTCCCATGCTGTCAAAATAAGAATAATTTAGGTTTATTTATTTCACAAGTAGTACTTGTAGTGCTGATTTGTGTGGATAAGTTAAAATATTTTCCTGGGTTTAGCTCATGCAGGGTTTTCAATGAAGATACTGACTTGTGAACAGACCTCAAAACCTCAAATTATTTACATGATTTCCAATTTTGGGATTCCAGCCATGTGTCTTCTGGGAAGGACACTGATGTTCTCTTCTTAAACAGCATCAGGATACTTTTGTATCAAATAAAGCCTCTGCAAAGGTACTGTTCAGTCAAAGGTGTCATTAAAGACCAAGCCCTGTGGGCTGCTGCTATGAGCCAGAAAGGGAGGCTGTGAGGTTCTCAAAGGCATGGGAGCTGGAGGTGGGGATGGTGGGGAAGAACCGAGAAGGCAGGCAGTATGTGCTGGTTTGGTCCTAGGGGTAACCTGGGGGCCTAAGTGAACAGCTCTGTGGGCATTCCCAGGGAGACAGTGCTCAGTACCACAACATTTTGGCCAGAAAGCCAAAAAGCCGGAAAATGAGAGAGGAGGAAAGTTAGCCTGGTTATAAGTTTAGAGTGATAAACCTCTCTGTAAACACATAACATGTTGAAGCGTCTTCTGTCAGTGACTTTCTGGCACCTGTTGTATGCTAGTAGTGAATAGCAGGTCATTCATCCCAGCCCTGGAAAAACCTCTCTACCCGTATGTCTGTTCAGTGTGTTTCTGAACTTCACCTGCATATTCTTCATGCAGACTTCAAAATAATTAATTAGATCAGAAGTTAATGCTTCAATTTTACTTTAAGGAGAATTTTTCCTTTTTGTTCTAGCAAAGCTAATAACATACAAGGCAGGCCATCCAGCTTTCAAAAATGCATGAAATTCAGTGATTTTATAATGCTTTTAAAATGGAATGGATTTGAGGCAGAGAAAGCCATTATGTACCTACCAGTTGTCTTCATTCCTCTAAACAATCATTAAAAACAGGCCAGGTTGTTTTTGAAGTGAATGTTCTCACTCTTCTGTATTATTAATATTACTAATACAGGTTGCTGGTGCCTCTGAAAAAACAAACATCTTTTCAGCTCTTCTCTGAGCTTCTTATAACAAGTGCTGGTGATCAATTAGCTAGTTCATTAAAAAGTTATACATGATTTTATTAAGGTAAGCAATTCTGAATCAAAGTACCCAATTCGCCGATCTAGGTTGAAGCACATAATTGGCATGTATTTTAGGATTGCTGTTAAAGCTATAAAAAAGATTTACTATGGAAGGAATGGATCCAAAAACCCTGAAGGAAAGAATATGTTATTTGTGTGACCCAGTGTGTTACAAATGGACTCATTTAATGCTAAGGTCTTATCTACATTGAAACAAAAAATGAAAAAAATGTAAAACTTCTTTGATTTAACTTCTTTAGCAAGAAGTTATTCTTCATCTGATACACATAAATTCATACTGCATTTCTTCTGCTATGATTCTTACTATTACTATCAAAGATACATTTTTATTAAATCATATGCATTTCATTGAGAACTCAGCGCTGTGATAACTGTAAAACAAAATTGTATGTTCACCATGTTGTTGAGATCCACAGTGAGTCTGAGATTAAAGCCCCAGTTCTACAAACAGTTCTGCAAGCACAACTCAGTGGGGAACCTTATACACATCCTAGTAAGGCATGCTTGAGCATTTGCAGGGTGAAAAAGAGGGAAGGTGCATTATTCAGAGGATGTTTTAGACACAGTGGTGCTTTATTCTGAGTTTACAAGCTGGCCAAATCTTGAAACTTAAGGAAAAAGTTTGGGTTAAGAAAGCTTTATTTTTTTTAAATACTTGGAAGAAGTTATTTACTGGCGAGTGTTTCCAACACTTCTTTAAGCAAAAGAAAGACATTTTGGGTTTTGAACTGGGAGCTATAAATAATCAAGTCTTAAATATATTAAAATGTACTCAGAATCTACTTTCTCTTATAATTTTGATAGCTTGATTGCCACAATCTAAAAGCTTCTGTAGCTAATATTACTGTTGGATTTTATGTGATGGCATTGAGGCAATTTTTTCAACTATTAGCCTTCCCAAGGGTTCTTTTCAGACAAAATGTTATGCATCAGCTCTTATTTGAGTGTAAGCCTATTGAACCGCATTCTTCTCTCTGCCAACTTGGCAGCAAGTTCTTGTGCTAATAAAAGAGGCTACCCCAGATAGAGATCCCAGATGTGCATGAGCTACTTTTATTAGGACTATGGAGAGGCTCAGTGTTTCCTTCTAACTGTTTTCAAAAATGGTGTGGGCTTGCCTTCATAATTGCCCAAAGAATTGTATTACATCACTGGAAGTTTTTTTCTCAAAGTAAGTAAAATGTTGTATGGGTTAGCACAGAACCCTGCTTAGGAAATACTCAAAACACTCGTTCAAAACAATGAATACCTTTTGTTGCAGTACAAACCTTGATTTGACCCTCCTGAATTCTGTTGAGAGGAGAACATTGCTGTTTAACATTGACTTAAAGATACCTTAATTTGTTACATATTAATGAGTTTTAGAATCACGATTAGAATAAGTAACAATAAATGTTTCTCAGAACAGCAGTATATCTGTAGTATCTGACATACTGGACTACAATGAGAGCTATTCCTTGAAACTGTTGAATGCTGTGTTTTGCAGAATTAGTATTGTACTTGGTGATAAAGCCAACTTAGTGATTGCCTGATACTGGGCTATTGTAGATTGGAATAGCTAACATCAATATTCTTCTTCTGTTTTTAAGTGCTATATAGTAATTAGCTGTTTGAGAAGAAGTTTTATTGCTAAAATATATTCAAAATTTCTCCATACTATTTAGTTTAATATGTGTCAGCAATTTTGAAACTGAAAGAAATAGGGTAATCTAACTGAAATAACTCAAAAATAAATGTAGTCTGTTAAACTGCTGTTGCTATCCATAAATCATAAATAATAAGATGTTTATGATCTTAAATCATGATTTTGATTTTCCTTTCAAGGCCACAAGCTTCCTGTTGAACTATTTCTTGTTGTCAAAATGTGAATAGAGAAAACAAGGGTTTGTATAAAATAATTCATTGCTTGCATTGTTCATCTTATTAAATTATGAAAAATGAATGGTGCTTTAATTCCTGGTCATGTCTCTGGTTAATTTTTATTGTAATTGTTTCAGATATAAAAAGAAAAATAAACTGCACAGTGGATTCATTTCATAGTGAAACACACGATAGTATCCATTTCAGATTTGCGATTTGCAAAACCACAGTTTGACTCAAAGGCTCCCATTAGTTTCAATGGGCTTTGGATCAGCACAGGGTTAACAGCTTATTTTTCAAACAACTAGAAAGAGGTGTAAATGTCAAAGGTGATAGCTATACTGTGAGTTCCATAAACTACAAAAAAAAGTTACTACCAAAGCTCTATTTTTCCTTAGTTTAGCAGCTTTATAAAAACAGTGTTAATAAGTATATCAGGAACAGTATATAATAATGAATCAGATATGTAAAAACAAACCCTTTAAAATTCTTTTTATATAATAATTGGAAAGTTAAAAGTGACTTAAAATCCCTGACTTCTCATGCTGTGATGTAAATTGTATTTTTTTAGGTTCCAAATTCAAAGAGGGAAAACTGATCCAACCAGTTACAAGAGCCTGGGGGACTGTTTTAGGACTATTTTCCAGCGAGAAGGGTAAGAGTATATGTTTTTAAAATTGTCAATTTTATGTGACCTTTTTTAATCACCCGTTTTCCAGACATTAGATCCTCTTTATTTTCCACCCCTTTTTCAGAATTGCCAGAATTTGGCAATTATTGTCTTACATAACGAGCACAATTTGAAAAGTCTTAGCATTACTTATACTCACAATACCAAATTTTGCTACTATGATATGCTTAAAAAACAGGAGGCACAGCTTTGTAGAGCTGGGGCAAACACTGCTTCAGTTTTGAGAGCAGGATGGCTGTGTCAGCATAGTGCAGTATCTAGACTTTTGTATCTTCTTGTCCTGGTTTTCTGAACTGGCTTAGCCTGAGCTATTACCAGTTCAGTGAAGTACTGGTTTCCAAGCCGTAATGAACTGGTTTTCCCAGTGGGAAAAATTCCACAGCTTTTCAGTTTGACAGAATATGGGAAAGGATTTATGGTCCTTGGCTGAATCATACTGGCTTCAGAAGGTGCCACTGCTCTAAGCCTGTGCTCCTGTAAGAGACTTGGGTTCTGATCCACAAAGGCATTTAAATGCATGCTTAATTTTATGACCAGTCAGCCCAGTTAAAGCCATTGAATGTAATGGGACTGATCATATGCTTAAAGTTAAGCCTGTTATCCACAGGAGCTCTTTGGGAGCTAGCCTTTAATAAAGCTAACTCTAATTAGTAGATCTCAGTTTTGAGCAGCTGGCAGGCTTTCCATAAGGACTTTGTAAATATATTAGCAACGCATTTTTTATCCATATATTCATCAAAATGAAACTGTTCTTATATATAGCTGCATAGATACCACGTTTGGAGGCAGAGTAGGTGCAGTGAGACAGACTTCTTGTGTCCACAAGCTGTACTGGAAAAGTGGAGGTGAGACGAGCAGTAAAAATTAAGAGCTAGACCTGTTTTGTTTCTTGCGGGGAGTTTAGCTAAGCTACTCTGAGTAAGTATGTAGATACAGAACTGGGTGGTTTGAAATGCTGAAGTAGCTTCTGGTGTTTTCAAAGCTTGAGTATATGATAATTTCTATTGATTTTCAAAAGAAAACTATATTTTTACAGAAGGAAAGTATTAGCATTTACAATCATTGCAATCTATTTTTAAATACGAAATTAGTTTAAATATTTATGTCAGTGAGCATGAAAATGCCGTGTATCTTATCCAAGCTCACTGGTATAAAACAGAATATTTTTTTATATTTATATCAAGGCGTGACTCTGTAAACCAGAAAAGATGATTGCATGAAGTTATCATAGATTTTAGTCATAATTTAGCAGTGGGTTAAACTGAATTTCTTTCAGGCTGGACCTAATACAGAGTTTTGCTTGTCTGTAGCAAACAGAGTTTGATCTAAACAAAAAGCAAATTCTATGAATACTTAGTTTTCCCCAGGAAGTTAGACAGAGCAGAAGGTCACATTTAAATAGTCATCAGCGGTAAGCACTAGAGAGAAAGGAGAAAAAGCATCTCAGATACAGTATAATCTTAAATTTCATCTAAATATTAAGAAAAAGAAAACCTAATCCTGAAAACCCTGTTTGACTCCATGAGTCTTGCATTCCCATCTGTGCAAGTTGTCCGGTTTCTGAAGCATAGTGATTATGACACTTGTGAGGGCAGTGAGAGAGGTGACTGTGAAGTATTTTAGTTAATGGAAACTTTGAATCCTGATAAGCCCCTCCTTGAGTGACCACAAAAATATGCAGAAGAGAGCACAAAGAAAGGGCTTCATATTTAGATAACAAGGAAACAAGAGCAATTTATGAGGTGTTCAGATTCAGGTGCATAAATCTGGGAGAAAGGTATAAGAAATTCATTCATGCCCACATTTATTTCATGTTGGCAATATAAAATAGTCCTGTTAGCGTATGGCATTTTCAGACTGATGTTCTGAAACATCTAATTCTACACTGACTGTAAAAGACTCTCAGCACCTCTCTCTAGCACTCAGAATTCCCTACTGGCATGCATGATTTTATGTTAAGTTGACTACAAAAGAAACTAATTAAAAAAGGAACACAGTGGGAAAAGAAATGCTACTGATGGTCTGCTTCTGAAAATGTTTATGTTTGGAAATAGTGCTTATGCTCATTGTACTTGCATTTTCAATAGCAGCAACTATGGTTAGCTAAAATGTCAGAGCCCAGCTCAGACAAGACACTTCCTAATGCCTTAACTTTTTGACCTTGTAATGTTGGGGTTAGGTATGCAGAATCAGCCTAGGAAGGACTTATTTTTACAAATACATATGCAAATATTCCATTTGCTGCAAAAAATGCTGAAAATTAACCAGTTTTACATTATTACAGTATAACAGTAGCAATCAGACGATTTCATGGAAAGCTTCTTCATCACAAAAAATGGCCAGGATTTCTTTAACCGTCCCTCTGATTTTCTGTTCATTATAATAAAAAGGACAGAGGAAATATTTCCAGTGTAACCACTAACAGAACACTGTCCTTTTCAAAGAATCTGAAGGCTCCTTTACCTTTACAAACTTTTAAAAAATTCATTAGAAATTCTTAACCAAAAAAAAAAAAACCCCACAGGGGAAAAAGCAAAGCGCCCTTCCCCCAAACTTTGAGTGGCTCTTCAGATGGAAATAAACTTTCTCCACAGGGAATTAAATTCTTCAAAGAAAGATCCATTCCTTGAACTCTTTTCTTGTCTTACAAGAAAATAGGAGCCTCAAAACATAAAATTTAATTGAGACTCACTAAAGGAAGGTTCAGTTGAGCGGAGCATTAAAGGTCACAGAGCTTTCTGTTAAAATGAGGCAGAAGTATTAACTTGAAGGCTTTTTTGAACTCGTGTTGGGACCATCTAGTTGCTGCCAATTGCACAGGGGCTGCAGCGGTGTGAATCTTTCAGGTGGTGAGCAGCCTCTGCTCAGCTGGATTCACTAGGAGCCATGCATCAGAGGTTCTCTGGTTTCATTTATGTGATGATGCATGAACTGACAGATCTTTGACAGCAGAGGTGAACCCACCAGGAGCATATCTGTTTATTGAGGAGTGACAGCTTTATAGCCAGCATAAAAATAATCTGATGTTTACTGGGGAAAATGTTTGGGTACAGGATTAACTGAAACCATTAATAGAAAAAGCTTTTCATTCTTTTTAGATCCTAAAAATAAGAAGTTAGGTTATGTTAAATGACTGATTTTTGTATCATCATCATCTTTATTGCATTTGTATTCATCCATTTTTTTTTGATAATGACTTAGGTTTGAATATGAAATGTAAGAATAAACAAACGGTCTAGCTGAATGTATATGTTGCATTTATATTAAGGACACATGGTGTTGTGTCTCATATTAAGAATAGAAAATTATGCCCATCTGCACTGTCTTAATTTGGAGTTACAGCATTAAAGTGATGGATGCTGTTATTTCGAGTCTATAAACAACTTTGTTCTTATAAACTTGGATTTTCATGGGTTCATAATTTTAACAGTAAATGTTCTGGGTTATAGTTGGCTTTTTTTGGTACACACTCTGTTAAGAAACCTGTTACTTTCTCCATTCATTAGTTAACTTGCCTGAAACAGAAAGGACAGTAATATCCTGGTTTCTAGTTTTGTAACTCAGCACTTGAATAAGTTACAGTTTAAAGTGCTGTTAGCCTCCCTTGGAACTAGATGGTCCTGAGAAAGTGCAAAACACAGTTGTCATTGATCACTTGAGACTTCGTTACTTCTACTGAGTTATTTGATTATGTTGAACTTGGTGTTAGGGAAGGAGCAATTACCCCCATGTTTACACAGCACTATAGCTTAAGAATTATTCCTGTCTTGTTCTCAGCACCACCTTACCAGTCTCTTGTACCTATAATTGTCTGTATGACCACACACCTTTTTTTTAATAAGCAGTGCCCTGACTCATACATTAGAGGGATTAGATTATAAAGCTACACAAAACTTGCCAGCTATGGGTGGAGTAGGTGGGAAAACAGCCAAGACTAAGCAGGAGCTGGATGAGCACAGAGTTGTCAGCAAACATGCAGAAGCTGGATCATTCCTGGGTTATGTGAGATCAATGTTCATCAATTAAGGAATTTGCTAGCACTCTCCTTTGTCCTGCCTACATCCATCAACTTTTTGTTGTGGTAACAAGTTCTTGAGAGACTACAGCAGTGCTCTTGAGGCCTGGCTGTAGGAGATACGCTGCTGTTTCTTGTTGCCAACAGGTCAGGGAAGGAGACTTGCAGAATTGCCAGCCCTGCAGGCAGGCACTGGCCTCTCACACTCAACAGCAATCATCACCACCTGTTTCAGGGGCCCAGCTGGATGTGTGCTTTTCCAGCTGGGCTGAGGAGACCTATCAAAATGCTGCCAAGTAAGTGTTATACAAGATACAAATACTTGGCTACCTTGCCCCTGAATCCATCAATGAAATTGCTGACCAGGGAAGTGTGACATGGTCAGCCATGCCAAAAATCCCTTTTCCCTCTGAGCAGTTATGAAGCAGTGATCCATTTCCATTTTCTGCGGGCATAAATTCCTGTAGTATCAAAAGACCAAACTTTCAGCTCACTTTAAGTGCTCTGAGCAAGCAGTAGTAGATTAAGATGTTATTTCCCCCCACAGCTATCTGCCCCACTCTTTGGTTTGTTATTAGCACTTCATACCAGGAGGAGCAGAAGTGAACTTGAACCCATGCTTGCTTGCTACCTTCAAGAGTCTTGTTTCTTAGTAGAGACCAACCTGCACTTATAGATCTGCAGTAAAAAGAGAAATGATGACTTAGTGTAAACTTCAGGTGCCCCACAATAAAAGAATTTCAGAATTTAGTGAGTGCTCCATCTTCATAGGGTTGGAACTAGATGAGGGGATTGGAACTAGATGATCTTAAGGTCCTTTCCAACCCTAAGCATTCTATGATTTTATAATTCACAATCTATGCAAAGTAATAGATCTGCTTTCCCTGTAACTGTTCTTGTGGCACCTACTCTCGCTTTACCCCATATCCTACTCTGCATAGTCCTACATATAATTTCTGATCTTACTGGTTTTAGTTCAATTTGGTTGTCTATAGTTTGTTTGAACCTGTGTCTTAAAAGCATCATTTTTGTTCTTATTCTTAATGGGTACTGAGCCATAGAATTTAAATGATGGTATAGTCTTGAGTAAAATCATTATTAAGGCTTGCTTTCAATATTAGAGAAGAAGAAGGTAGAAAATTTGACTGACAAAATTTGCCTGATAATAAGTTGTGATTTATATTGTGCTCGCAAGTATTTAGATCAAATATGGCCACAAACGAGACATCTTTCATGTATCTGTATGAAGTTGATGTGTGTTCTGCTTCCTTTTTTAAATAAACATTCAAATTTGATGGTTCAATTTTGTCTCGTTTCCCAATAAAGTTGACAAAACTCTCAGGAAATTCTGATGCCTCATTATATTTCAAAATGCATGTACATATGTGTATGCATGCCTATTTATAAAACATTCATGCATTTTCTTATTCTCTAAGTAAATAAAAAGCAACCAGTTCATAATGCAGTGAAGTTTTGCCGAAGATCCCAAATGGTTGAATGCTTTTGCAGTGCTAGTCAGTCATGAAACAAAGATGATACTGGTTGGTTTAGCCTAGGGATCTCAAGACACTTCACAAAAGAAGGAAACATCATTATCTCAATGGTACACTGGGTTATATTGTACATTGGTACAGATGGGGATACTAAGGTGTAAAGTGCCAGGAAGTCAGGTAGATCTGGGCTGGAGCATGCACATAGGTGGTTCTCACTCAACAGCCTGATACCATGTCATTTGTTTGACCCATGGTAGCATGTTAATATCAAAGCTCTGAGAAACGTGTACATAGAATTGCATTCTTTGATACATGCTCCTAATTGTGAAGGAGCTTGTCTGGGAGAATGCATGGAGGTAGTGGTATTTTTAAGCCTGAAGCTCCCTGTTCAGTGCACTGTGCTGACTCCAGACAGGAGTATTTACAATGATGTTACCATCATGAGGTTTTCATCATCCCTTTCAGGCAGGAATTCTCTGTTCCTGACTGGAGGTTCCCTACCCCCATCTTCATATGTTAACACTTGAAAACATAAGAAATGGCTCTGGAATGTGAAAACCTTCTATTTCCAGTTTTATGTGTGCAGCTCTGAAATACAATGAGGTTCTACTGGTGTAACCAAGGGTAGTGTTTAGCTAACCATGTTTTTGTTAGTGATGGACACACATTTTACTTGCAAAATTTGATCTAGTATATATGGCAACACAGTAAACAAGAACATTCATAGAGAATCACTTTTGAGAATCATGTTTTAAAGATGATACACTTTCTTATTTATTTCCCATAGGAACTAAACACAAGAAAATCACATAAATCTTATAAGCACCTTAGAAGTAATCAGGCCAGACCTTAACTGGTGTTAGCCATCATTGTTTGCTAACGCCACTGAAGGCACACCCATTTACATTGGGTAAGTCTTCTGTATTTTTGTAAGGTCCAAGTTATATTTTGTGAAATTCAAATAGTTTCATAATCAGATTGTTTTAATCTTAGTTATGATTTCTTTACTGTCTCTTCCACTAATATAATGTAAATAGAACTCATTATAGTATTAGCATTCATAGCAATAGCTCCTATAGTCCTCAGTTTGG
Source organism: Psilopsiagon aurifrons (assembly GCA_025447955.1). Classification (NCBI taxonomy): domain Eukaryota; kingdom Metazoa; phylum Chordata; class Aves; order Psittaciformes; family Psittacidae; genus Psilopsiagon; species Psilopsiagon aurifrons. Next base: position 14,043 of record JAOEHY010015909.1, on the reverse strand, counting down.
AATCATATGATTGCATTATAAGATGCTTATACTTACAGTAGTCAGAAGATATCTAGAAGTATTGCTTACAATCCATTTATATGTATCTACCTTAGTTAGGGAAAGATAAGAAGAACTTAAATTTTTAGTCCTTATGATTTTAGCATTCAAGAGTATTTATCATTTTATCACATTAGCTTCCTGTTAGCTTCAAACATCTTGTTTAAATCAGTGTAATAATCATGCTTCTCCAACGCTTCCTTTTAGTTGTGTACGGAAAGTATCGTACTATGCTGTACCATTGGCTTCTCTAAATGTGTTTATGTTCTCTGAATGTGAAGAGCATATCTGCTGAACTTGGTAGTCCAGAAAAATGTCAATCAATTTCTCTTGCTTCAGTAATTGGTTCAGTGTGAAGTGCGGCAGTATTTTAGAGCAGTGACAGTGATATTCACCAATACTCCATGCAGAGGTTTGCACCTGGGGCCCTGATGGGGGCATTTCTGCCTGGCACCATTCGCCCTGCTTCAGGCAGCAGTGCGGTGCTGCATTTGAGCTCCAAAATCTCCTGTGCCTTTAGGTGCCGTCCCTGCTATGCAGAGCACGCAGGCAGCCAAGCTGCTGAGCCTGGAGCTGTCTAGAGTTAGAAGGCTGGGAAGGGCTCATACACGATGGGCTGTACATGTTGCCCTTCTCCGGGGCTTCCTTGGTTCACCCAGGGCTGTATGAAATTTTTCAGCTAGTGAGAAGCTTTTAGGACAGGAACCAAGACCCCTCTGAGATTAGTCACAGCCAGGGCTGCATATCCTCTGAGCAAGGATTTCATGAATTACCATTAAGGCTAAGTGGCTAAATTAAACTTAAGTCATACATTTGGATCATGCTGCTTTTGAGGGATCTGTCCCTACACAACTTGCGTGTTCTGAAACTGTGTATATATAAAAACATTAGAGTCTCTGGAATTGAATTTAAAAGGTGAGAAACTGGTTCTAGCCCTGATGGAGGGGCGGGAGATCACTCAAATCCAAGCTGGTGCAAGGCTGTCATGCCCAGCTGCAAGCAGATAAAAGGATCTGAAATCTATCTGAAATCTCTTTCTTACAGAAGAAATACCTCTGAAACCTGATGATGACATTGTCAACAGACAACTGCCGGAATTACCTATTGATCTGTTATGTAAATCTCACTGTTAACATTTTATATAAACACAACAATGTATGCATCATGAGATGAGAAATTAATTGCAATTATGTGTTGAGTTTCTTTAAAAAGCAAAATGTTTTTCACTCCTCCGTAACTTCTTCTTCTAGTAGCCATTAATTGTTAAACTATTCTTTAAAAGAAAAATTCCACCATATCAAGGAAAAAAACAGTGACCAGAGAACAGATGAATCACTTTTATGTCCTTAGAACAGCTGACTTGACACTTTTATTACATTGTTTGAAAAAGCATCTTTTCATCTGGAAGAAATCAGTTTAAAATGTGATTGTCAACACAACGAAACCAGCTTTCTGTTTAAAATGGCTGCTCGTGAAGCTCAGAACTACAGTTTTGCCAGATTTTTCTTTATAGACATTAGTTACTAGAACCAAGAGATTTTAGATGGATGTTCACAGGAAATACCTGGCAGACAGCGTAAAATGCAAAGTAAAGTGTTTTTATTTAAGTTGAAGGAAGCATGCATGTGAAAATGAGCAACAGTGGTTTAGATCAAAAGCTTTTTTTTTGAAGTAAAAGTTTGTGAGTTGTAGTTTGATGCGGTCAGGAGAAAAAATCCTCATTATTTTTCTCATGTCTTGTCCTAACTAATCAGACAGCATACATTTAGCATATTTCTTAGACCGTATTTCTTACTTATTTATAATGACACTATTATGCCTTTCTAATCTGCATGTCCTTACCTCATCTAATTTCAGTTTCTTCACTGGTTACCTCTGAAAACACAGCTTTGTCTCTTTTAATTACTATTGTCCTCAGTTGTTTAGTTGCATATTTCCGCTCCATTTTTAAATAGCTCTAAAATTTTTAAATCTCTAAAAAATGCAAGTGCAAAATAAAGTATTGCTTTTTAGTGATAAAACATTTTCACTTCAGAAAAAACTGAGCCTTACGTTATATACATTTGTTCATGATTTTAACTGTAAATTATGAAGATGTAGTAAGTCTACCTTTTAGAATAGGTATAATTTTTTCAATACTTGTCATTTTCTTTTTTTCAGGATAGGTTAATTATATGCTATTTAGAATATATTTACTAACAACTTTACAATTGTTAGTAAGTATATTATAAATACAGGTATCCTCAACTCTTTTTTTTTTTTTTTAATAAATTACTTTTTTTGTTGTTTTGTGTTTGTTTTAGGGTTTGCTTTTTTTTTTTTTTAAATGTTGGAAGAGGAATATCATTATATTAGAAACTTCTAAAATACACCTTTGTTAGAAAGACAATCCCTGACAGGCTTCTTTTTGTTGAGTGGTGGAGCTTCATTGCAGCAGCAGCAGCTAGGTATGCTGATCATTCATCTCTAACACCATTACCAAATCCTCTTCTCTTTGAAATATTCTTTACTCTAGTTGAAGTCTTCCTGTACCTCATGCTTTGCATCCTGAAAGAAATTTAGCAAGCTAGTTGAGAATATCTGTGCTTGACCATGGAGGAGAAACTATTCCTCTAAAGCACTGCAACAACTTGAAATATAAAGGCAATGTAAATAGCTATGAACATTAAACAGTTACATAGATTTTATGTGGAATGCATCTTAGATAAAACAAGATAAAATGAGGAATTAGCATCGAGCATGGCAATATTTATGAGAGTATATTTCTGTATAACGCTAACTCATGTTTCAGGGCGCATTGCATTCTATATGATTCTCAGAATCAAACTGTGAATAATAAGCAGTTTATTTTGCCTGTTATGCCATCTACTTCATCAGAGAAAATAAAATTCTATATACATATGAGGTTGATTTTTAGTTTTCATATTCTTTGCTTATGCAACTTTACTTACAGCCTGCTTTGGTTCTTTACCCTATGAATAACAATACTAACTTTAATGCAATAAAAATCATTTTATTTAATTAGAAAAATGTCTACATCATGTAGTATGTGTATGACACGCTGCATCTCCTTGCAGGAATGCACGCACATAAGCACAGATAAACTGTACCATTGCATTCTCTATCCAGTGTAGAAAGCTTCTTTCACAGTAAGCCGATAGGCACTTCATAGTAAATTTGTGAAGCTTTCGTGTAACATACAGGGCAGTAACTCTAGCTGAAGCACTGGCCCCAGTTATAAATGAAAGATCAATTCCCATGCTTTTTTTGTTTGTGTATTTTAATCTGATAAATGGAATTGTACTTAATAAGTAAACACCTCTGCATCATAGGAATTTGGGAGTCAAACCCAGTGCATCTATATGCTGTGCTTTGTAGGAGTTGAATTCTATGGCAGGGACAAATACCTCAACACTCCTGATGCCTCCTAATCTACTCAGGGGCTCAGATTACTCACTGTTGCAACATTTCTTAATAAAACTCTTTTTTCTTTTCCTTATTTAAATCCCTCATAAAATAATTTTATATCCTAATTTAACAAAAGACGTTTTGATCAATGTACATTCTTTTATTTGCAAATCCCTATTCTACAACAAACTAAACATTCCACTTGTGTCTTACAATAAAAATGTAAATTCAAATAGTTTTCTTTATAAATCCTTTATAATATCAAAAAAGTCTTAAATATTTAAGAGCTCAATTTTTACACCACTTTTATTTGAAGATATTATCTCTGGTATGAATTACTGTCCAGTGTGTAGGTAATATTTATCCTTTTGATTGCCACTGTGATTTAGAAAAATCCATTTTGTGGATAAAAGTAAAGTACTAACTAATTATCATTTGAGTCCTTTTTTTAAGATATATTCTCACATAATGCACTTCTACTTTTAATAACACAAAATAGTATACTTACATAATATTCAGATTTTCTTATGTCTATTGCGTCACAACAACATAGTAAAATATTTCATCTCTTTTTTTCATATCTTTGTAATAAATGGGTAATTTAATTAAAATATCAAAACTAATCTAAGTTTTTCTGTAGGAAAACCTAAATTTCTGTATGCAAAAACAAAACTTTCAGCTACATTTTAAAAAATCCTGTGCAAAGGAAGTGTCACAATTTTGAGAAAAATTAAATGTCTCCATCAGTATTTCAATAGCTCATGTTAATATTTGCAAATAATAATTTATCAAAGTTGTAATAATACAAGAAAAATAGCAGTATGTCTTCATACTCTAATTTCATTCTATAATAGTAATTTTATCCAGCATTACATTTAAAAAGAGGGGGAAAAGGCAATTTAATGTATTACTGAGAAGAATTATAGAGGTGTAAAATGTGAAAAATTAACTAGTGAGCAGTTTATTATAGGGAGAGTTATCTGTCATTGCAAAATGCTAGGAATCAGTGGCAAGAAATTTTCCCTCAGCATCCTGTTTGGGACATTACGATTTTAGAAGTAGGTCTTTCAAAGTTGCCATGAGGGAATGCTTGGAATTTTGTCTTTCTACCAGAAAGGATTGGTTTTCCCTTGATTGTCATCAGTTTGCTAGGTTCTCCTGCTATTTAAGCTGTTAAAGACTGGTGTGCTGCTTGGTCTCAGGTGATCCATAAAAAGGAATGAAGCCTTGGGAAGGTAAACCAGCCCCAGACTGGCTCGGTGTATCAGCCTTCCATGACGGAAGCTCTTTGTTGAGAATTGTTGGCAATTGCAGAAGTTTCCAACCGAAGATAAGAGCTAGCGTTCTCGGATAATGCTTTCGATCACACACCTGATGACAGACTCCGGCATGCAAGTTTTTTCAGGTGCTATGTTTGCTCAGTAATCCTTCAGTGCCAATCTTTTCTAAATGGTAAGCAGGTCCCATCAGTAATGGACATCAGCCATTAAGCTTGTAATATTTGCCATATATCAAGTTACGGCTTTGTTACTGCAGCATGATGAATGGATGCTGTTATGCTTAGAAAATAAAGAAGTGCTATAAATTTCGCAGTCAGTACTAAGTGAGCTGCTACTTTAAGGCCCTGATTCACATCCTTCTGAAGTCAATTGAAAATATTCTGTTGGCTAAAGCCTTTTTAATAGGCCTTTAATTTTCTTTCTTTTTTAAGGAGCAGAACCCAGGGCTTTCATTAAAATGCAGTTCCTCATTTCTCACAATGTGGAATTTTACACCTAAATGGCAATTTTAGCATAACTTTTACTTTATGTCTTAACATTTACTTTCTGTGCAAATGTTTTGATTATAGATGGAGGCACATAGAGAGTTAATCACAGAACCTGATAGGTCACTCATGAGATAATCAGAAATGGGATTGGACTGTAAAAATATTCATATAGTATTTCTGATAGCTTGTGGGTTTTTTGTTCACAATCCCAGTAATTCCTATACCAGATTTTGAAGTCTGTGCTCTGATTTTATGCTTTATTTACTTGTTGGCATTATTCTGGAAGTTACTCTGGAATGAAGATAGAATTGAAAAATTATAGAGGACATAAGACTCTGTCCATAGCCAAAGCCTGAATTCTGTTTTATGCTCTTTGCAAATTTTTTTGAAAGTTCAGATAGTGTCCAAAGAATTCGTAATTTCTTATAATCCTTTCTGGTGATGTAAGGACAATTAATTTCTTTTTTATATTCCAGGATATAAGTAAACCTAGCACATATGAAAATAAGACACTGTTTTAAGTTGTAAGCCATCCAAGTGTTAGCTTTGTTTGCTACTAGACTTGTATGCACAACAGTTTAAAGCCAAGTAGGGGCTACTAAAATGTTAATTCCAGCCACATATATAAAAATTCTGTAGAACTGTTTCCTTACCTTGCTACTATGTTTAGCTACTAGCTATAGCAACTCCAGTTTCAAATGACATAGCAGATAATCATGCTTCTGGGAGATCGACTATCATCCCACTATAGCATATTTGGTAATATGGGCTGTTTAAATGCATATGCTTATTTATAAGTGATAATTAATCCCCTCATGTTCAAACTGTGGTTGCTATACAACCCTCATTTTCATACTCAAGCTAGTGGTAGTATTATATAAAGATTTAGCCTTCCTACTGTTTTTTTTAAATATTAGTGCTCACCTTTTTATTACCAGTGAGATGACCTAAATCAGATATAAAAAGGAAAATGAGCATGCATGTTAAAAGAAGAGAAGGCTCAGTCAGAAGAAATAGAAGAAATACACTGAAATTTTTACAGTTTGGTGAGTTAATGCTGAGAAACCTTGCATATTAAATGCATTATTAGCAGGTATTTCACATAGAAGGGATCTGGGGAACTGTGGTAGTTAGAGAAGCAAAAAGGGAAGAAGAGTTCCATACCAAAAGATGACACAAAGACAGGAAAAGATGAATAAAAAAATTTCCACAAGTAGATGTGAAAGGTTACAACATAAAATAGTCTAAAACTTGAAATGTATTCTTTTGGGTTTATGTAATCAATAATATTTAGTTTTCAGTGGAGAAAAAGAGCAAATTTGAATGGACACTGCTCAAAGTGTGTAGATCCTGGCTCTTATTGCTTAGATTATACAAATATTTTTCAAAAGAAAAGAAATCCAGGATCTTTTACCAGTATAAGCTGCTGCTGCTTAGATCTTACCTCATTTCTTCTGTGCCAGGTAAGTCTTTTAATTCCAAATGAAGCTTATATTGCCTTCCAAAGCATAGCATGTAAATTTGCTTCTGTACAGCTGAGTGATCATTATAGTCTACAGTGCCATAGGCCCTATATAAACAGTATGCTCTTTCCACTTCATTACTGACCTGCAGAATTACAGATTATTTACCGAGTTCTTCTGCTCTACCTTTCTGAGTCTTTTCTGGCATATTACCTAAACCTGCATTTAAGACAACATATTAAATTACACACTATTTTACAATTGCCCTAGGTTTTAAGATAACTCACATGGAAAGCAGAATTTAGACACCTATAATTCTGTCATGTAAGTAATATGCATGTGTTGTGCTGACAGGTGTATAACAGGCATTTCTACAAGTCTAAGTGGGAGCTGTATAAAATAGGATTCAAATAGTCAGTACATGAAAAAAATACGGGCTAGCCATCATCTATTTTACTGTTTTTCTTAATATTTTTTTTTCTTGCAATTCTTTTAATTTGTGAAGTCTTGTTCTTAATCTTAGATACAAGTTTTCATTGTTACAGAAAGTCTTGTAGACAGCAATGGTAAAATTTGGGAATGCCTGACAGCATTCCAGATAGCATTGGATGTCTGTATTTCTTACCTTAACTGATGCATGACCAAAGCTTCTGCTTCTGTGATTCATCTGAGACCACTTTATAAACACCTGTGAATAAAAATTCTCTCACAGGAAGAGGTTAATTATAAAGCAGTTATATAAGTATATGTGTAACCATAACAGAAATACCTAAATGATACTGCTTGCCCATCACTGAAAGACAGCTGAATTAAGAATTCTGTTAGCCCTCAGGGTTTGCGACTGACTTCATATGTGTGTCTGACAGTCATTTCATCAGAAAATAAACTATATTAAGCACCTATATTTGTGTTTAGCAGAACTTTGAAATAAGTCTTAAACACATGGGACAAAATCTGTTTTGACTTAGACCCAGCTACAAGGCTTGTTTAGCAGCCTATGAAAGATCATCCTGAAGGACACTTAAATGGTAACATTGGCCAACCAGTGCATGGAGAGGCATGGTCAGAGCACCACTTTGAATGCCCACATATCTCTAGGAAGTTCTACCAGAATAGACCCCAGGACAAAGGGCAAAGTATTGCAATGTAGAGTGCAGGCAAGGCTTCAGGATTCAGAAACTACAAGAACAGCTACTATGAGCTATGTATGAATTGCTGTGTAAAGCTACTTACAAAAGTAGTTCTGCACACATACATTTTACTTAAACCAGGGAATCTGTGCAATAGTTACAGTGTCATGAAAACTGATGCATTATTCCATGACCAAAGTTTAAGCTGTCATTTTTCCAAACTGCGATTATTTTTCTTTTAATCTAGAAAATTGGAATTAACCCAAGATGAGCTAGTCTTTTTGGACCATACCAGAAATTTTGGATTGATACTGATGAGGCAAATAAAAAAAAAAAAAGCCGTATTCAGGAAAAGATATTATCACCTAAGTTTAAAATTCTAATTATAAAAAAGCTCACACAGTTGCCAGGTGGAGAGAGGTATGCTCAGTCCACTTCTAGGCATTTCTAGACAATGCCTAAAACACACCTATGTGATTGAACTCCTGATAAAATACAGTTGTGTCTTCTGCTACCTTGTTTTAGAGAACTAATAGACTCAGAAAGATACTTTCCTTTGTGCAATGGCTTATAGGGCTTGCCTGGTAACTAGAGATTCCTACTCCTTCTGTACCCACGGGAATCCAGAACCTTAGCTCTCACTTGCTGAACTGTAGTCTAATCACCATTTTACAGCCTTTTTTGGTAGTCATGGAAGAGAGAGAGTAGAGATGGGAATATTCATTTTACATTTCTGCTGCAACAATATACTTCAAACTGTATCAGTCCAGAGAGCAGGGCCTGTGACTCAGTGATAGTGCAGCTGGACAGAGTCATAGCTTCTAATCCTTTTCCCCAAATTGCTTATGATAATGAGTTTATTTTAAAAAAAAAAAAAAAAAATCCCTTGCAGATGTGGAAGACCATAATTGAACCTGACTTTCTGGTTAAGAGAGATAACAAATTCTTCCTACCATTTCCCTTGCAAAATAAGAGGTATTTCTCTTCTTGACTGTTTTTGAGGGGTGACTGTGAACTACGTAACAAAAATGAAGGGAAGTGCTCCCCACTAGCCCACTTACACAGCAATAAGAGGTGCGGTATTAAAGATTCTGTAGTTGCTCTGCAGAGTGACCCTGAATCTTGCAATACCCCATGCTGAGAAGCTTATTCTTTGCAGTACCATTTCTGCTCATGAAACCCAGTTCTCCACTGCTTGTGGAAAATAGCTGCCTGTTAGCTTGAGCCTACAGTGTTTCATCAACCTGTTTCTCATCCAGTATAGAAACAAATCTAGCCTGGGCTTACAGCATCCTGAACTAGACATTCAGCCCTCACTTCTCTATCTCATATCACCAATTGCTTCTCACTACAGAAGCTCAAACATGTGACTAAGCATGTCACCCAAAGCTGTACAGAGCAGATGTTTAATAAGAAAGCAGGAAGAATGTCTTGCCACAGGCCTTCTGCTTTGAGAGGCTATGGCATGTTATGATATATTCTATAAAAAATTTCAGCTTTGGACTCAGGTTCCCTGAAACTGAATAATGATGCATGTGGAATTTGTAGCACAGCACAGTGCATCAAGTCTGAAAGTGCTGAAGAGGGTGTCCCAGAATAACGGGACATAAGAGGAGAGAGCGCCCTGGAAACAGACACTGTAGGACTGAAGGAGCTGACAGTGGGCATTGCAGCACTTGGGAATGTGTTTACAGACCCTGAAGAGGGATTTCTGGTTTTGCTGGGAAAGAAAACATGTAAAACAGATCTGCACTGTAGGTATAGCTTTTGACTGCAGAAGTCAAGAGTGGTACTTCTTGAAAAGTTTTTGTAAATATTGCTGAGGCAGGGCAGCAGCATCTCTGCTTGTTTTGCTAGCATATGAATGCAGCCTGGCATGTTTTTAGGATACTTAGGGGGTTTTACTCTTCCCATCAGAATCCCTTGGGGCCATGCTGGCTCCTGTGCAGCATAACGGGCACGTTCCACTGCTGCACCACTTGACCCAACTTCATCAGGTCTGCATCTGCTGCTGCACCTTTGCTGAGATATATGAGCCTACAAAACTTTCAACGTCATATTTTATTGTTCTGAAATAGAGATACAGTTAGTACCTCAGACTTCACTGAAGGTAGGCGTAGAGGCATCTGTTTTCAAGTCTTCTAGGCACTGAGTAGTAAATTGAAATAGAAGAAAGTTATTTTAGTTAATTTCTATTTCCTGTTTTTTTATGTTTGACCTGACCTATGGAGAACAATTAAATTTAAAACAGATATTTATGATGTATCCAATCTAATGTAACTACTTTTTGGAACAGCTTGCTCTTTCTTTTACTTGCTTGTATTTGTATTTGTGTTTCATTATTGGAAAAAATAGTTCAGATATGCCTGATAAGAACATGACCATTGGTGTCTTGAGTAGTCACTGGAAAAGTATTCAATTAGTGGGAAAAAGGAGAATAGGAAATGTTGAGCATTTCTTTAATTGATTATTTATGCATTTTTCACTGGAAGCTAACCACAACCTTTTTTCAAAAATGTTTTGTTCTGAGTTTTAATTTATTTAGCTGTAGGGTTTCCTTAGGCATCTAGATTTTGAAGCAGATATTTAACTTAGACCATGTATTGGCAGGGATGACTACATCAGTTAATGAGAGAGAACTGAAATTTTATGTCAAGACTATTGGAAAAAAAGGGAGACACAGAGACATTGCCGTAGAAAATGGAGTTATACATAAAAAGACAAATAGTCAGAGCTGGTAATGAATCAGGGCTGAGTATTCACCAGCTTCCTGGCTCATAGAAGAGTTTCATCTAGAAGCCAATACAGTATTTATTGAAATTTTGTTTAAGTACATTAAACCACTATTTTATTCATATTTATATATATATATCTTTCTTTCTAAAGTGTGGCTAATATTGTTCTTCACAGCCTTGTACTGTAATGTCATTGCACTCCCACAGTGACATTCCTCCCACTGAAGGAATGTATATTTTACTGTAGAGAGATCAATGGAATTATGAACTGCACGTTCTTCTGATTAGTCATTCTTAAAACAAGATGCTCTGAACAGACACCAAAAGGATATCCAATAGATATATCCAACAGCTTCTCATTTGTAGTTCAAACATTCCTTCTGAAATCGCAGAAAAGAAAGATTCCTTTAAATATTCCCAGTAGTCTAGGAGTAAATCACTCTAAATCTGAGTCCTGAGGTCACACCTGAAACAGAGTTTTAGGGAGTAACATATTGCATTACTAAATGAGTCACTAGGCCAGCTGTGTTTATATATATATATTGTGCAATTAAAAGTTGGTGATTTTTCTCCTGATAACAATGGGGTATGCTGTACTCTGAATTCACGAATCACATGGAGAAATATCCACCGTTTGGCCATTATCCAAAAATGACAATGACAAGTACGTGAGCAAGTGGTGATTTGTCTTGCTCAGTCTCTGGAAGACTTTTTTTTTTTTTTTCTTTTTTTTTTGGGTTCTGTTATTTACAAAGTAATAGAAATGTTGGGCAATAATCAAGAGTAGAGAGGTGACTGTATTAATATAGCATTGACGGACTGGAAACCAGATGGTCTGTCAGATAATGAAGTATTATCTGGCAAGAGATTGTTCCTGAAAGCCAACATCCTCACCTATTTAGCACTGTGGAATGTCGGCATATCAGTTACCACATTCATGAGGTGGTATGTGTTGTACTTTAGAAGCCATCCCTAGAAGAGGCTTTTTAATTCAAAATTACTGCCTGATGGGAGGGTAAAAGTGCCATTATTATAGCACAGCTGGATGAGTATAATATACAGCAAGATGTGAACCATACATCAAAAATCTAGTTAAAGAGGAAAACATAATAGGCTACATCCTGATTTCTGTCTAACCAAAGCCATAGTTTCATGGATGTTTTAAACCAGCACTGCCACCAGAAGAAATGAAGTACACTGTATGTTCCTGCTCTTGTACCACTTTTCTTTTGTGCCAGCACATGCACTTCTGCTCCTAGTCAAGAGTCATGGGTGTTGGAAAAATTATCAGGTTAATATTAACCTGGCCATTAAAAAAGAATCATGTTGGTAATCCAGAAGGGTTCTCCCTGGCTGGCTCATCATGTAGGCACATAGACCTTCTGCCAATGGAAAGTAAGAGATAGGACGATCCTGTGGAGGCAGGACAGAGTGACTGGGAAAGGAACATGAAATTATTTCATCTTTGACAACAGTGTTAGTTTATGCCAAGTGTGGGTGAAACAAAAATTCATGAATAGCCAGATATATTGGAGGCAAATGTGGTAAATCCCAGTTGCACTTGGGAAGACAGAGCAGAGAGCACAACAAGCGAGGGCAGCCAGGAGGCTGATCAGACAAATGACCAGGGCTTGGAGATACTTCCTGGGCACTGAAATGTCTCACTATGTCTTGGTTATAGCATAAAGTGGAATGCAAAATAAAGAAAAGCAACATGAAGTAGATGGAGTTGTTTATTTAAAAAATGGCTATTATCAGTAAGGCTGTAGCTTACAACTTTGGCTTTGATTCAACAAGCCATTTTCACTGCTTTTGTGATTACACAATTAAAAACAAGCTGGCTACGTGATATTAGCTCTTTAACTCCTGTCCATTCTAGATAGTTAGTATTTTCATAAGGCATTTTTTGACAACTAGGAAGTCCTTCGCTCACATGAGAAAGGAAAAGTGGTACATGCTATTATTAAATGGAAAAAAATAGTTACTATATAACCCATTGAGATATGTAATAACTGATAACTAATGTTTAAGAGTAGAAATATTTTTTCCATGATTGTAGGAATTATTCACTTACAACACCTAGAAAATAATTTACCTAGAAAATTTACGGATATCAGCTGAAAGGGCTTCCTTTCCATGCTTTCAGTGTTGTAACATTCTATGCTGATTATAGAAATAATAATTTCTTGAAAAGGTCTGTCCCACTCAGCAAGCCAATATGCAGAATGGAGCTTCAAGTTGTCTAAAGTGGATTTGTGGTATCACCAGGCCCAGTTATCTTGGCAGGGTGAATTTTCTGTCTGACAGGCAGATGACAGAATTTAGAATTTCCCTAATGTGAAACTAATACTCTCCCACACTTTAAATATGTCTGCTGAAATATTATCAGTTAAAGTCTTTTTTTTCTCAAGCTTGGTTTGGGAATGCTTCAAAGCCATCGTTATCTGTAGAATCAAATGTATAATTCAGCCCAGCCCTTAATACTTTTGAATCAAGTAGGGAACAATAATTAAGAGTGGGAAGAGTTTCAGTTAAATAAATAAAAAAAAAAAAAAAGGCACATACAGAAAGTAGAAATTAAAATAAGCATTTAAAATCAGTATTGTGTTTTATTCCCTTTGAGCATTTAATAAAGCCTCTAAATATTTCAATAGACACAAAAATTGGTGGGAAAGTAAATAAGAGCAGATTACTGTTTTAGAATTACGCTCGATTTCATGGTCACCGTGCAACAAAAGTAATTTTCCTATGACCAAATACAAAGTAATTCAAGGGGGAATCAAAATTCGGATTATACTTGCTGTATCAGCAATGCAGAGAACATTGTCCTTGGAAGCAGTAACACCGAAAGAATTAGTTGTTAAAGAATTACATCAACGTGATAGCATAGGACTACACCATAGAAAAAAGTACCATGCAATGCTAGAGCATAAAAAATTGCCATGTGTGTAGCAAGAAAGTACTTAATTTTGTCTCCATATAAAACTTTGGTAACACAACTGGTAAAACAGTGATTAAATCAACACTTCAAAGAAAATATAGAGACACTGAAGAAATTTCAGAACACCCAAAACCATCCAAGGAGGAAAATAAGCCTTATGTCATAAAATTCAAGGGGCAAAGTTTTTCTTGTTGTGAAAGAATATCAAAAAGTTACATGTTTACTATGTACAGTTATAGTTTTCACCTATGGAAAAAGCTTACTGTGAGTTCAGTGGTTTTCGGCCTTGCTCACCACAACCAATACATGGAATCTAGTATTAAGCAAATGCAGCCTTCAGACAGCTTTCTCTCATTGTGAAAAAACACTGGAACAGTCATCTGGATGGCCTTTTCTCCTCTGCCATTACTTAGAATCATAGAATAGTTAGGGTTGGAAAGGACCTTAAGACCATCTAATTCCAACTCCCCTGACATGGCCCAGGACACCTCCCACTAAACCATGCCACCCAAGGCTATGTCCAACCTGGCCTTGAACACCACCAGCGATGGAGCATTCA